>JBAKBP010012544.1:12500-66967 GCA_037953745.1 Lithodes maja | reverse complement strand
GTGAGGGAGAAGGAAGTTCGGAAAAAAATCCCTCAAGTGGAAATCTCCCCTTAAGGCTTGAGATTCTTGCCTAAAACACCGGAATTAGTCCCACATATATCGGCCAGTTCGCTCAGTTTGTATTAGTATTTGGTTTTGATAACAATGGTATATTATATTAAGTAATTAAAGACATCATTTGCGAAAGGGTGATGCAAAATGGTAGCAAATGGTAGCAAAATGGTAGCAAAAATCGGTTTCACACACACTCACACACACACACTCACACACACGCACTTGCTGACCCTAACACACACACACACACACACACACACACACACACACACACACACTCACACACACACACACTCACACACACGCACTTGCTGACCCTAACACACACACACACACACACACACACACACACACACACACACACACACACACACTTGCTGACCCTAACACTCACACACACAGATACACACACACACACACACACACTTGCTGACCCTAACACTCATACATACACACACACACACACACACACACACACACACACACACACACTTGCTGACCCTAACACTCACACACACACACACACACACACACACACACTTGCTGACCCTAACACTCCCACACACACAGATACACCCACCCACACCCACACACTTGCTGACCCTAACACTCATACATACACACACACACACACACACACACACACACCCACACCCACACACACACACACACACACACACACACACACACACTTGCTGACCCTAACACTCATACATACACACACACACACACACACACACACACACACACACACACACACACACACACACACACTTGCTGACCCTAACACTCCCACACACTTGAGGTACGCTACATCTGGCTGCTAATCAAACCACATGTGTTAGTCTTCACTTAGTTGCCGATAACGTTATTTACAGTGGGTGGTGCTGCTTTATGGTGTTCAATAACGTTTGTTATCACCAGTAAACATTGACTTAAGGATTTGTGGTGTTCTGAAGTTAGTATTTAAGTTACTCTGATTACTTAAGAACAGTTTGAGTGGATAATATGTGTTTTTTAAAGGTGGGTCACCGTTTTTGTTTTTATCTTTCTCTCCTTTTCTCTCTTTCCCTGGCTTGTATCCATTCGGCCCCATTCAGCCAAATATTTTAAGACGTTTATCCCCATCCTGGTGTCGATTTCTTAATGGCGAGCGACAGCGAGCCAGCATTGTATGGAGAAATCCGGCTTCGCCGGAGAATTTTTTCTATCGAAAAATGTACAAATTTAGCTTGCTGTCAAGACAAAAATATATATATATGCTGGCTCGCTACCGTTCGCCACGAAAATATTGACACCTGGATGGGGGTAAACGTCTTAAAACAGTAGGCTGAATGGGGCCGAATGGATACAAGCCTAAGAGAGAGGGAGAGAAAGAGAAAAAACGCGAGGTGGGCTCCCTTCACTTGATTCTGTCTATCATTAGACGCTTTTATGCAGTTTAGAATTAATGTTTCGGAGTTTGAGGGGTAATTTGGACAGATTTTACCTTTTTTATTGCTAGAGGTCTTTCTGAAGCCTCATAAAATCGCTTAATGTTAGAATAAACTGTATGATTCGCAATGACAGTGTTAGGAGAATTTGTAATAATGTGAACAGTGTATCTTTTGAGTGAATAACAAGCGTTCGGCAGCTAAATACGTTTTTTTTTTTTATGTAACTAGTACGCGGAAGAAATAGCCAACATCATGCAATAATAATATGTGTTTTAATGTAACAAAAATTATACATAAAATATTTCAATCGTTTTGGAGTACATATTTGAACCCTTAAGGGGAGGTTTTTAGTTGATTCCCTAGACTTCCATCAAACTTAAAATTTCTACCCCTAGACCCCCTTTCAAGATAAATTTGTAAATTTTTCGGTAGAAAAATGTTGCGGCCGAAGGCCAATTCCCCTTAAATTACAGGCTCGCTTTCGCTCGCTAGGAAAAAATCGACACCTAAATGGCACGAATGGTCTTAAAATTGACAGAAATGGGCCGAGGGTTCTTAAAATCGCCAAACTAATGGGGCGAACGTCTTAAAATCTCAAAAGCAATGGGGCTAAACATGAGGGAGAAAGAGGTCCAGAAAAAAATCCTCCAGGTGGAAATCTCCCCTTAAACTGTTTGGAACACTATTTATTTGTGCCAATTTTCTAGATTTAAGGGGTTATAACTGTGGTGTTTGTGTTCAATATTATGGAGGGTTTGCATTGTTTCATTTTCGAGCTATTTATTCTTAGTTTGCCTCCTAGGATGCCTCTTAAGGAAATACTAAAACTCTAATGCATGCCCTAAAGCCGGTATCACACGAGAGCTTTTATATAGTCAACATTTCTGGAATATTTTACACTGGTATCGGAAACTAGACTGATGATAGATGAATTTAGGTGACCGAAATAGTATTAATGTTGACCTCATAAGCTGCCAGACCAGTGTTGAGGATAAATGTTGAAGGAAAAAGTGCTTGTGTGATATCAACTGTAACTCTACTTTCCAGGCCAGGTGTAGAGTGCCTTCCTCTGCCATGACACTGACCGAGGTGAACCAAGACTTGAGGTTCCTAGTACAACCCCACTTGCCTCTGCTGCGTCTGCTGCTGCGCTTTATTCTGCTGTCCGCTGTCTGCTGTCTTGTGTTGGTGGCCCTCTGTAGCTTTGCAGGTGGGTGTATCTCTGCTCTGTGTTATGTCAACCAGTAGACCATATCCAGTAGAATATCTCAACCAGGGCAGACTAAACCAGTTCTGACTTTGAACCCACACAGTACCAGGGACGTCCTTTTCATCATATTCTGGCAACGATTAGACAAGTTTATTCAGCTTAGGAAGGACCCTTAGTAATAACTAAGCTTCAAACTATCCCAACCAACCCTTTTAACTACCACAGATCCTTCCTTTGCTATACTGCTGTTTGCGGATGATACAGTTCTGATGAGTGATAATGAATGGGAGTTGCAGGGTCTGGTAAATGAGTTTGGAACAGTGGAATTTGAAGGCAAATGCGGGGAAGAGCAAGGTTATGGTCTTCGAAAGGGGTGAAGTCACAGAGTGTGAGGTGAAGCTGAACGGTCAGGCTATGGAGATCGTCAACTCTTTTAAGTATCTGGGCAGTGTGTTGAGTAAAGATGGGACTATGGATGAAGAAGTGCGGGAGAGGGTACAACAGGGGAAGAGGGTTGTAGGAACGCTGAAAGCAGTAACAAGAAATAGGGTGGTCAGTATGGAAGTGAAGAAGCCCTTGCATGACAGTGTGGTAATCCCGACACTGACTTACGGAAGCGAAGCATGGACGTTGGTTGAGAGACTCAGACCAAGAGTGAGAGCAGTGGAAATGAATTAC
The DNA here is from genome assembly GCA_037953745.1 of Lithodes maja. Taxonomy (NCBI): domain Eukaryota; kingdom Metazoa; phylum Arthropoda; class Malacostraca; order Decapoda; family Lithodidae; genus Lithodes; species Lithodes maja. The sequence goes on along the minus strand of JBAKBP010012544.1, from coordinate 63,589 downwards.
TTAAGAAGTGCGTGCGGAGTTACATGGAGGGATAGACAGACTAATGAAGAAGTAAGAAGGAGGTGTGGTGTGGAGGTAGATGTGCTGGAAAGTGTGAAAAGGAACAACTTGAGATGGTTCGGCCATGTGGAACGTATGGAAAGCGAGAGAATGACTAAGAGGGTGTATGAGAGCGAGGTGGAGGGACAGAGAGGGAGAGGTAGACCGATAGAGAGGTGGAAGGATGGAGTGAGGAAGTATATGAACGAAGGCGGTGCTGGTTGGGGGAGGGGCGGTTCGTTCGTGGCCACCCCTTCGGGGATCACGGCGTCAGGCAATAGATAGATAGATAGATCCTTCCCTAGCTCCATAATATCGTCAAAATATAGCTAGAATAAAATACAATATACGTCGCTGGTACTCAAAGGGTTAAATCCTAACCTCAGACAGTCTATGAACCCTTTTGTGCACGAGGATGTGATTGTGCCTTTTTGGGGATACTATAAAACCTTTGTGACCATCAGAGGTGTTTAGAAACCTTTAGTTTAATTAATTCAACCTCTGCAGTTGTCTTTGAGCGAGTTGTGGACAGAAAACTAAATTTGGAGAGGTAATTATGAGATTAAGATAATTCTATTTCTGAATACTAAATGGCAACCCCTGGTCCTGAAAGGGTTAACCCATGAATTGCTAACACCTGTATAAAATATAAGTGAAAGTTTAGGGAGGGAAGGGTGAGGATTTTTTTTTACGTAAGTTTGAATTGCGTGCCTCATATGAGGCCCATAGCAGTCCATGGGTTAATCCCTATAAATTCTGAATTATCAGCTTAAACTTAAATATGATTTTTGAGCCCATTGTATCCACAGTTTTCTTTGTAATACATACATACATAAAATGTTAAGACTGAGTGTTCCACACATACGTGCAGTTTCAGTCTCTTGTCCTAATGGCGGCATTCCAGGCAACCCTGTTAGGGCTGCTTCACTTGTCAAGTTCTTGGATTTGAGATCAGCGCGTATAGTCTGATCCCAGGTCTTCCTCGGTCCACCCCTTGGTGCAGCTCCCTCCACAATCACAGACCTGCATTTTTTCACCCAATTTTGTTCATCCATTCTCTCCACATGTCCATACCATCCCAGTCTACTTGTACGCATCACCTCACTAATACTCTTTATACCTAAACGTCTCCTCAGCTCAACATTTGTTATTCTATCCTGTAGCCTGGCCCCACCCATCCATCTCACCATTCTCATCTCATTACGCCCAGAAGCTAATATACTGTATAACCCTAATTATTGAACTACATCTTCAGCAGGACTCCAACGCACGCCTGTACCCTGGAACCCCTTCAGGAGACCACCACCAGGAGAGGGAAGGAGGGGCCACGAAGGAAGGATGGAGAAGAGGGAGACAGGGGGCTTGGAGGAAATTCTCAACACGGATCCTAACTATCCCAAGATTAGAGATTGGCTGTAAGTAGTAGTAGTAGTAGTAGTAGTAGTAGTAGTAGTAGTAAGAGAGAGAGAGAGAGAGAGAGAGGAGGGTGGAGGGGTGAACAAACCAAACAACAAAGTAATCCAAATCAATGTATGTAGGACAAATTCATGTCCTCGCAAGGGAGCGAGCTGTCGCTTCAAACAGTCTACTGCACCAAATCACCACCCAAAACGAGGGGCGTCGCGCTCCTTGGTGCCGCTAGAAGAGTGGCGAACACATCATAAGGTATCATAAGGTAAGGTATCAAGGGTCAATGCTTAACTATTCAAGCTTGCAAGGATTATTGGATGTCACCACATAAACATTTCACCAATTGCGAATTTCGGACTATAAGGAAGGAAGTTGGGGCCGTAAACATCGATATTTAATACAATTACCAGATACAGTCTATTCGCTGTAAGGGGGGTGACCTGCTTTTTGTTATTTCTGTCCTTTTCTCTCTTTCTCTGGCTTGTATCCATTCGGCCCCATTCAGCCAACTATTTTAAGACATTTATCCCCATCTAGGTGTCGATTTCTTCCTGGCGAGCGAAAGCGAGCCAGCATTATATGAAGAAATCCGGCTTCGCCGGAGACATTTTTCTATCGAAAAATTTACAAATTTAACCTGCTGCCAAACAAAAATAAAAAATATGCTGGCTCGCTACCGCTCACCAGTAAAAAGTTGACACCTGGATGGGGATAAACGTCTTAAAACAGTAGGTTGAATGGGGCCAAATGGATACAAGCCAGAGAAAGATAGAAAAGGACAGAACAAAAACAGGTCACCCCCCGTAAGTAGGCAAGAAATCATGACCTTTAACCTCAGTAACTCAATAACGACTAGAGTAATCGAGCTAATATTTCTACCATTTGGGAAGAGTCAGTCAAGGTATAGATGTGGACAGCCAATTTGCTCTAGCCCTTTTTGAGTTACAGAGGATAAAGGTCATGATTTCTCGCCTACTTACAGCGAACAGACTATAACATACGGATATTATTATTATTATTATTATTATTATTATTATTTTTTTATTTTATTTTTATTTTTTTTTATGATTATTATTATTATTATTTTTATTATTATTTTTATTATTATGAATTATGATTATGATTATTATTTTTATTATTATGATTATTATTATTATTATTATTATTATATTTTTTTTTATGATTATTATTATTATTATTTTTATTATTATTATTATTATTTTATTATTATTATGATTATTATGATTATTATTATTATGATTATTATTATTATGATTATTATTATTATTATTATTATGATTATTATTATGATTATTATTATTATTATGATTATTATGATTATTATGATGATTATTATTATTATTATTATTATTATTATTATTATTATTATTATGATTATTATTATTATTATTATGATTATTATTATGATTATTATTATTATTATTATTATTATTATTATTATTTTAGGAACGCTAAAAGCAGTAACAAGAAATAGGGTGGTCAGTATGGAAGTGAAGAAGTCCTTGCATGACAGTGTGGTAATCCGACACTGACTTACGGAAGCGAAGCATGGACGTTGGTTGAGAGACTCAGACCAAGAGTGAGAGCAGTGGAAATGAATTACTTAAGGAGTGCGTGCGGAATTACATGGAGGGATAGACAGACTAATGAGGAAGTAAGAAGGAGGTGTGGTGTGGAGGTAGATGTGCTGGAAAGTGTGAAAAGGAACAACTTGAGATGGTTCGGCCATATGGAACGTATGGAAAGCGAGAGAATGACTAAGAGGGTGTACGAGAGCGAGGTGGAGGGGACAGAGGGGGAGAGGTAGACCGAATATGAGGTGGAAGGATGGAGTGAGGAACTACATGAATGAAGGCGGTGCTGGTTGGGGGGAGGGGCGTCGACTGACTGGGGACAGAGGTGCATGGGGGCGGTTCGTTCGTGGCCACCCCTTCGGGGATCACGGCGTCAGGCAATAGATAGATAGATAGATTATTATTATTATTATTATTATTATTATTATTATTTGTGCTATTTCGTATACCAGGTATGACCACGAGTACTACAGTTACTACGATGGGACGCTGGTGTACTCCAACCAAGACAGCATCAACGGAGCAGTGAGTCGCAAGCCACACCAAGCCGAGAGGGAGATGTTCTCTAAGGTCCGCACACCTCACCTAGAATAGTTAGGGGAGATGTCCACTTGAGGGATTTTTTTTTTGACTCCTTTCTCCTCATGTTTAGCCCCATTGTTTTCCTAATGTTAAGACGTTCGCCCCATTATTTTGACGATTTAAGAACTTTCAACCCATTTCTGTCAATTTTAAGACTTTCGTGCCATTTAGGTGTCGATTTTATCCTGGCGAGCGATAGCGAGCCTGTAATTTAAGAGGAACCGGCTTTCAGCCGGGACATTTTTCTACCGAAAAATGTACAAATTTATCTTGAAAGGGGCTCAAGGGGGTGTAATCTTAAGCTTGAAGGATATCTAGGGGCCAAAATAAAAACCTCCCCTTAACCCGTTCAGTACCAGTCACATATGTTTAGATACGGAGGGGGGACGGGGGGGGGGGGGGGGAGCCCAACATGGAGGAAGTCCTGTACACTGAACCACTGAACCACTTTTAACTCCTCCTGTTAGCTCCCCCCTGGGGGTGGGTGGGTGGGTGTTCCGTCTCCCTTCAGTACTACAGATGTTTATAAGGGGAGATTTCCACTGGAGGGATTTTTGGTCTTTACCCCTTTCTCCCTTATGTTTAGCCCCATGGCTTTTGAAGTTTTAAGACGTTCGCCCCATTAGTTTGGCGATTTTAAGAAGTGTCACCCCATTTATGTCACTTTTAAGACCTTTCGTCCCATTTAGGCGTCAATTTTTTCCTGGCGAGCGATAGCGAGCCTGTAATTTAAGAGGAATCGGCCTTCGGCCGGGACATTTTTCTACCGAAAAATGTACAAATTTATCTTGAAAGGGGGTCAAGGGGGTGTAATCTCAAGCTTGATGGAGGTCTAGGAAACACACTAAAAACCTCCCTTTAATAAGGACCTACAGTATGTCATCAATCCAGTGTTTAAGAGAAAAGACCTGTGACGTAAATATCTGAGGCTGAGCAGTATTTCAGGGTAAATATGATCGCTTCTTATATGTCTTATATGTTCATGCCATGCGTTTGTTCTCTTCTGCCTCCTCCTCCTCCTCCTCCTCCTCCTCCTCCTCTGCAAAGATACTCTCAAAAAGATACCACTCACGCAGGTTGGATTAAGGGAGCCCCCACACCTCGCTTTCTTTTTCTCTTCTCTCCCTCTCTCTATGGCTGGTACCCATTCGGCACCATTCAGCCTACTGTTTTGAGACGTTCACCCCCATCCAGGTGTCAATATTTTCCTGGCGAGCGGTAGCGAGCCAGCATATATATATTTGTGTTTTGACAGCAAGCTAGATTTGTACATTTTCGATAGAAAAATGTCTCCGGCTAAGCCGGATTTCTCCATACAATGCTGGCTCGCTATCGTTCGCCAGGAAGAAATCGAAACCTGGATGGGGATAAACGTCAAGCCAGGAAAAGAGAAAAAAGGAGAGACAGATAAAAAAAGCCGGTGACCCCCCTTAAGGGGAGGTATTTAGTTTGTTCCCTAGACCTCCATCAAGCTTAAAATTACACCCCCTTGAGTCCCTTTCAAGATAAATTTGTACATTTTTCGGTAGAAAAATGTCCCGGCCAAAGGCCGGTTCTTCTTAAATTACAGGCTCGCTATCGCTCACCAGGATAAAATCGACACCTGAATTGCACGAAAGGTCTTAATATGGGGTGAAAGTTCTTAAAATCGCTAAACTAATGGGGCAAACGTTTTATAATATCAAAAGCAATGGGGCTAAACATGAGGGAGAAAGGGGTCAAGAAAAAAAATCCTCAAGTGGAGATCTCCCCTTATTAATATGATCAAATATGGTATTGCTCGTCTCACTCATGACACTTTAGGTTCTGGGATAATTGTTATAATGTAAACCTTGCTAAATAAACAAACCAAACCTGGGAGAGTCTCTCTGTGTCTCTCTAGATGTAAATGGGTGTGTAGCAATTATTACTCACCACTGTACCTGTAACTCTGGTTTCAGCTGTTGGATAGAGCAGTGAGGTACCTGGATGTGAAGCACCATCAGCAGTACACTCGGGAACACTGCAACTCTCTCAGGTCAGTTAAAGGGAGGTTTCTAGTTTGTTTCCTACTCCTCCAGCAATCTTAAAATTTCACCCCCTTGACCCCCTTTCAAGATAAATTTGTTCATTTTTCGGTAGAAAAATGTCCCGGCCGAAGGCCGATTACTCTTAAAATACAGGCTTGCTATCGCTCGCCAGGATAAAATCGACACCTAAATGGCACGAAAGGTCTTAAAATTGATAGAATGGGGCGGAAATTCTTAAAAATCACCAAACTAATGGGGCAAACGTCTTAAAATCTCAAAAACAATGGGGCTACTAAACATGAGGGAGAAAGGGGTCCAGAAAAAATCCCTCAAGTCGATATTTCCCCTTATTAACCCTTTGAGTACCAGCAACGTGTGTGTGTGTGTGTGTGTGTGTGTGTGGGTGGGTGGGTGTGGGTGGGTGGGTATTATGCATTGGAGCTAGATTGAGAGAGGATATTATTATGATGCAGCTTAGGAAGGATCTGTTGGTGGTACTTAATTGATATGTGGTACTTAATTGATCTGTGGTACTTAAATGATCTGTGGTACTTAATTGATATGTGGTACTTAAATGATCTGTGGTACTTAAATGATCTGTGGTACTTAATTGATCTGTGGTACTTAATTAGATCTGTGGTACTTAAATGATCTGTGGTACTTAATTGATCTGTGGTACTTAAATGATCTGTGGTACTTAAATTATCTGTGGTACTTAAATTATCTGTTGGTAGTTAAATGATCTGGTACTTAAATGATCTGTGGTACTTAAATGATCTGTGGTACTTAAATGATCTGTGGTACTTAAATGATCTGTGGTACTTAAATGATCTGTGGTACTTAATTGATCTGTGGTACTTAAATGATCTGTGGTACTTAATTGATCTGTGGTACTTAATTGATCTGTGGTACTTAAATGATCTGTGGGTACTTAATTGATCTGTGGTACTTAAATGATCTGTGGTACTTAAATGATATGTGGTACTTAAATTATCTGTGGTACTTAAAATGATCTGTGGTACTTAATTGATCTGTGGTACTTAATTGATCTGTGGTACTTAAATGATCTGTGGTACTTAATTGATCTGTGGACTTAAATGATCTGTGGTACTTAAATGATCTGTGGTACTTAAATGATCTGTGGTACTTAAATTATCTGTTGGTAGTTAAATGATCTGGTACTTAAATGATCTGTGGTACTTAAATGATCTGTGGTACTTAAATTATCTGTTGGTAGTTAAATTATCTGTGGTACTTAAATGATCTGTGGTACTTAAATGATCTGTGGTACTTAATTATATGTTGGTAGTTAAATGATCTGTGGTACTTAAATGATCTGTGGTACTTAAATGATCTGTGGTACTTAAATGATCTGTGGTAGTTAAATGATCTGTGGTAGTTAAATGATCTGTGGTACTTAAATGATCTGTGGTACTTAAATGATATGTGGTAGTTAAATGATCTGTGGTAGTTAAATGATCTGTGGTACTTAAATGATCTGTGGTAGTTAAATGATCTGTGGTACTTAAATGATCTGTTGGTACTTAAATGATCTGTGGTACTTAAATGATCTGTGGTACTTAAATTATCTGTTGGTAGTTAAATTATCTGTGGTACTTAAATGATCTGTGGTACTTAAATGATCTGTGGTACTTAAATGATCTGTGGTAGTTAAATGATCTGTGGTACTTAAATGATCTGTTGGTACTTAAATGATCTGTGGTACTTAAATGATCTGTGGTAGTTAAATGATCTGTGGTAGTTAAATGATCTGTGGTACTTAAATGATCTGTTGGTAGTTAAATGATCTGTGGTACTTAAATGATCTGTGGTACTTAAATGATCTGTGGTACTTAAATGATCTGTGGTACTTAAATGATCTGTGGTACTTAAATGATCTGTTGGTAGTTAAATGATCTGTGGTACTTAAATGATCTGTGGTACTTAAATGATCTGTGGTACTTAAATGATCTGTTGGTAGTTAAATTATCTGTGGTACTTAAATGATCTGTGGTACTTAAATTATCTGTGGTACTTAAATTATCTGTTGGTAGTTAAATGATCTGTGGTACTTAAATGATCTGTGGTACTTAAATTATCTGTGGTACTTAAATGATCTGTGGTACTTAAATGGGTTGGTTTAGATAGTTTGGAGCCTTATTATTGATACAGAGGTCCTTCCTAAGCTGAATGAAAGCGTGTAATACTTGCCAGATTATGATGACAAAGACGTCCCTGGTACAGTATATATATGGGTTAAGGGCAGGTTTTTGGTTGGTTCCCTAGACCTCCATCAAGCTTAAGATTACACCCCCTTGAGCCCCTTTCAAGATAAATTTGTACATTTTTCGGTAGAAAAATTTCCCGGCCAAAGGCCGGTTCCTCTTAAATTACAGGCTCGCTATCGCTCGCCAGGGAAAAATCGACACCTAAATGGCACGAAAGGTCTTAAAATTGACAGAAATGGGGCGAAAGTTCTTATAATCACCAAACTAATTATGGCTAACGTCTTAAAATCTAAAAATCAATGGGGCTAAACATGAGGGAGGAAGGGGTCAAGAAAAAAGTCCCTCAAGTGAAAATCTCCCCTTAACCCTCTCACTACGGAAGGCCTTTCCCGAGGGTAGCAAAAACGTATATAAAAATGAGCAGTAATATCAGATCCATAGAAGTTACCCGGCATGCCATCAGTTAAGCCGGTAACACACAAGAACTTTTATAGTCAACATTCGACGATCAACATTTTTCTGGCAACATTTCTCGAATATTTGGCACTGGTATCAGAAACTAGACTGATGGTAGATGAATTTAAGTGAACGAAATGTATTAAATGTTGATGGTAGATGAATTTAGGTGAACAAAATATATTATATGTTGACCTCATAAGCTGCCAGACCAGTGTTCAGGATAAATGTTGAGGGAAAATTCGCTCGTGTGATACCGGCTTAAATGTACGTAGCGCTGAAGCATTCTAGTCACTCCAGGTCGTCTGCATGTTCACAAAATAATCTTTTGAATTAAGGAATTTTAATTTTTTTGTGAGTATCTTCATTTGGTTCCTGCATAGATCATTTACTGGTAAATATTGTGTCGTCCCAGTTTTGGTTTGTTTATTTTGCAAGTTTTACATTATAATTAGTTAACCTTGGATAACACCTCCGCGCCAGGCAGCTTGAGGAACAACAACAACAACACCTCCGCGCCCACAAACATAACCATAGTAGGTTGTGTTTTACAGGTCACCCTCACTAGCCGATGCCCCGATTTACGATATTATTAAAGGTGTTTAGGTAGTTTGTGTTTGAGTTTTGGCTGGTCCGAGAACGCATCCCCATTTAACCTATTAATTTTAGGGTTCACTATACGGTTTATCTATTTAAGAAAGGGTTTTCAGGAACGTAACCCAATCGTAAATCGACTCGAGACATATATGTTCTTGTGTATTTGGTCTCCAGGTATCGGACAGTACCCACCGCAGGTCTGGAGGCTGATGTAACCTGTAGGCGGGCGGGTGAGATGGATCGAGTCAGCCTGCTCCTGCCATTCAAGTCACCCCAGGTCATCTACCACCATGACCTGCACAGTTCACCCAGGTCAATTGTCCTCATTATGCCACTACAGGGAAGGATAGAGAGCTTACAGGTATGATAAACACTATGGAGTTATTGTACAACCTTTGACATTCTAACATTCTAATAATATAATTAACCATATAATTCTATCCAGAGTGAGGTTTGGCATCCTCTACCCAACCTTAGCTGTTCCTGTCTTTCTCTTTTACTGTCCTACTTTCCCTTCTGGGAGCAGGGGGCTAGGAATCCTCCTCCCCTTGTATAATTCTCCTACTCGACGAGACAGAGAAACGGGCGAGGGAACGCGAAAGTGTTCATGGACCCTGGGAATAAGAACTTTAAATTTTGTTTCTGTTCGGGCTCTGTCTCATGTCGGCCACTCCCAGCAATGGGGTATGTGTCTGAGTATATACATATATATATATATAAGCTCGTATTTTGTATCATTCCCTTTATTTAGCATTAATTACCAGTCCCAACATGCTGGTTTTGCTTTCAATAATGGCCATGAAACATTTATTACAGAACACAATGTAAACAAACAGCTGATGTAAAGAAGGTAATTACTATTTTGGAATAATGTTTTGTTTATCACTTGTTCTTCATTCATCCTGGAGTAATTCCTTTCCACAATTAATTATCTATCTATCTATCTATTTACTCAGGCCCAATCCCCACTTTTCCTATTTTTTTTCTTTCCCCGGTTTGTTCTTTTATTTTTCCTTTTTTTTATTTTTTGGGGGTGGCCGACTCATACCCACTTGTATTCCACAGCTCTTCATTGAAAATCTAAAGAAAGTGTTAGAGAATGGGGACATGGAGTTAGCCCTGTGCGTAGTATATTTTGAAGACGCCCACACATCCCGCGCCAGAGAGGTCATCGCATCCGCCGAGAAAGCCATCCCCAAACTGCGCACGGAATTCCTACTATTGGAAAAGGGCGTAGGGGAAGAGAAGAATAGTGTCTTCTCGAGAGGACGGGGGCTGCAGGTCGGCGCCGAGAAAACCAAATTGGGAGGAGACGTGCTGTTCTTCTGTGATGTCGATGTTTTGTTTACCAGGGAGTTCTTGACGAGGTGCCAGGCTACTCCGGTCAAGGGATACCAGGTCAGTTGTGAGAGTGTAATATTCCTCTCTATTCGATAATGGTTTCAAGGTATGGTCGCGCTAATAAGTCATGTCCCGGCTGTCATTACATTTGGCTCGCTCTGTGCTGTATTAATGTGTCAGATGTTGAATAAGGTGGGTAAGTGTAGGAACATGTTTGTATATTTCACTCGATATGAAGAAATGAAGCTTTGATATGACTGATACCAATTATTGATCAAAGCATAATTGGTGCCAAGACACCACTTGTTAGCTCGACTGTACCACCAGATGTAGAGGTTGAGTAGAACCCCTAGAATAAGATATAGGTGTTTTATATTCAGCTCTTTGGCTATTTTTCTTTGTACTTGTGCAGTTTTGTGTTTCAATGTGTTTACCATTGAACTTAAAGGGACAGTGGCTGTTTGTTTGGTCTATTAATTCATTTATTCATATATTTTTTTAGTTTCCTCCCTAGACCTCCATCAAGCTTAGAAAAAACACCCCCTAGACCCCCCTTCAAGATAGATTTGTACATTTTTCGGAAGAAAAATTTCCCGGCCAAAGGCCGATTCCTCCCAATATTACAGGCTCGCTATCGCAGAGGGGATCGCGCGCCAGTTGGACTAATCCGCCAGGTGTCTTGCCCCGGGAGCCGGTTTATATGAAGGGTTCGCCTGGATGCGTGGTGGGCGGGCACTGTGGTGTGCTCCGGTGCATGTCTGCCTGCCGAGACCGGAACTTCTCCGGGAAGCAGGGGGCCAGGGGAGTGCTGGAGTGCCCTTAGTAATCCCTGGTCTCTGGGTCTTCTCCTGCGGGACCTAGAGGAGTGTGAATTTGTATTTTTTTTTTTTGTGTTGTGTTGTGTTGTCCCTGTTCGGGCTCTGTCTCGAGTCGGCCACCCCCAGCTATGGGGTATGTGCCTGAGTATAAACATACATACATACATACATACATACCCAGACATTCATAATCAATATATCTCCCTTGGTTTCTACTTGTCACCTCATGTTGTCACTTTTAATCAGCTTGTGTACGGTCGCGCTAATAAGTCATGTCTCAGCTGTCCTTACGTTTGGCTCGCTCTGTGCTGTATTAATGTCTGTCATAAGTTGAATAGGGTGGCTAAGTGTAGGAATAGGTTTGTATATTCCCCTCGAAATGAATAAATTAAGTTTAGGTATTGTGGAAATCAATTATGGATCAATATACACTTGGTGCCGAGACATGACTTATTAGCGCGACTGTACGTGAAGGTCCTCTCGTATCAATTCCTCCCTGGGTGTTGGCTTGGCCCTCTGAAGGGGAGATGGCTCGTTTTTCGGGCCCCCTTTCTTCCTCATGTTTAGCCCCATTAGATTTTCAGATTTTGAGATGTTCGCCCCATTAGTATGTCGAATTTAAAACATTTCGTCCCATTTATATATCAAAATCATGACCTTTTGTGCCATTTAGGTGTCGTTTTTTTTCCTGGCGAGCGATAGCGAGCCTGTAGTTTGAAGAGAAACCGGCCTTTGGCCGGGATATTTTTCTATCGAAAAATGTTCAAATTTATCTTGAAGGGGGTTCTAGGGATTGTTTTGTGTTAGCTTGATGAATGGAGAAATTCGGCTTCGCCGGAGACATTTTACTATCGAAAAATGTAGTTGTTGTTGTTGTTGTTGTTCCCCAAGCTGCCTGGCCGAACAGCCCCAAGGCCCAGAGCAAGGCCAAGGCCATAACCAAGCGCCCCCAAGTATCATAAGGGTGGAAGGATGCAAGAGTTATATGAGCAGTATTGTATTTTCTCTATGACACGAAGACATTATATCTCTGAGGGGATTATAAAGAACCCTTCTGCATATTCCTGTACAAATGTTAATGTTGTTGTTTGTGACCATCCTCAGGTGTACATGCCGGTGGTGTTCTCGCTGTACAACCCCCAGTTCGTGTACCCCCTCCACAAGCACCAGGTCCCCCCACCCCTGGACCAGCTCAGGGTTATGGACGATCATGGCTACTGGAGACTATGGGGCCATGGTAGGTCATTAACTGTTTACAAATTTAGCTTAACCCTGTATGGTACCGGTGACATCCTTTTCATTATTTTTAATATATTTAAGAGCGTTTCGCTCACGATGATTGGCAATCTTGATGTTTACTCTCCTAGGAGGGTCGTTTGAACGGCGAGCCATTGAGTTCAAAGATAGGCCATACTTTAATAAGGCGCATTGTCAATGATGGAGGGGGCACTAATAAATCTATTCTGGTAACTATTAGGCGATTTTATGAAGCTTAGTTGTTGTTGTTGTTGTTCCCTAAGCTGCCTGGCCGAACAGCCCCGAGTCCCTGAGGAAGGCCATGGCCATGATCGGGCTTTCCCACAGAGCTCTCATTGAGTGTAGGTTGTGTTGTTGGCGTAAGTGGTTGTGTGAAATGCAGTCTTCTATGATGTGTTTAATGGTATGGGGTGCTGTGTTACATCCCGGGCAGGCGTCGACAACGGAGTCATCCAGTCTCTTCTGATAGCTCAGGAGAGCTGGATGGTGTCCGCATCTCAGCCTGGCCAGGTGGACTCTGTCCTCGCGAGGGAGGGAGGATTCGGAAGGATGGATTTCGGGAGGTCGTGCATGCAGCTGCGTGTTGTCTGTGAGTGAGTGGATGGATTGGCGAGAGATATGAGTATGGATGTGCTTCTGGAAGTTGGTTCGGGGTGGGCAGGGAGGGAGAGAGGACAATAATTGTGTGTGATACCGTGTGCTGGGTGTTGTTTTGATATTTCTTGGTGTCTGTGGGTGTGTTGCCATGTAGTTTAGTGGGTGGTCTTGGTTCGTGGAGGCTGCTGCCAGGAATTGAGTGCCTCTCATGTCCAGATGGTCTTTGACTTTGAGGATTTTTGTTTCTTGATGTAGATGATCTGTGGGTGTAGTAGCTGTGCAGCCTGTAATGATCTTCAGGGCTTTGTTTTGAATAGTCTGTAAGGTCTTATGATGTGTTTCAGCTAGGTTAGAAGCCCAGGCTGGGCTTGCGTATTCCATTACTGATCTTATGTATTGTTTATATACTGTGGTGGTAGTTTCTTTGTTGTGTCCAAATTTTGTGTGAGCAAGTGACCTGAGGGCGTTAAGTCTGGGTGTCAGTTTCTTTTTAATGTTTGTGGTGTGCTGTTTGAATGTCATATGAGTATCATATGTTACTCCTAGGATTTTGGGTGTGTGTGTATGTGTTAGGGGTGTGTTGTTTATGGTGAGTTGAGGGATGTATTCGTGTTCACCTGTCCAGCTTGTGAGCAGGGTTGCGGTGGATTTGGCTGGGGCTAGATTAAGTCTGTTTGTAGTGCACCAGCCATGTAGTGTGTTGAGATAGGGTTGAAGGAGATCTGTTGCTCTTCTTGGGTCATGGTGTGTGCATGTGAGTGTTATGTCATCTGCATAGGTGGCTAAGTTTATTTGGGGAGTATTGGGTGTAGTTATATCGTGCATGTACAGATTGAAGAGTGCGGGCGATAGGACGGATCCTTGTGGGACTCCGTTTGGAAAGTTTCTGATTTTAGATGACTGACCGGCAAAAGATACGTGTGCACATCTGCCTGCTAGGAAGTTGGCCAGCCACCTTTTTGTGTTGTTGTGCATGTTTGTGTTGTAGATTTTGTTTGTTAGGTTGTGGCGTGGGATGGCATCGAAGGCTTTACTAATGTCGAGTGTGGCTAATAGTGATCTGTGTGGTGGTCTAGCTGAGTTGATGCCGTCAAAAGCTCTTTGTGTAAGGTTTGTGAGAAGAGTGTTTGTGGAGTGCAGTGGCCTAAAGCCATGTTGTGTTGGAGCTAGGGGTAGGTCGGGTGTAATTAGTTGTAATACTAAGCTTTCCATGACTTTGGAGGGGGAGCAAAGGAGTGTGATGGGGCGGTGCGAGGAGGGTAGCATGGGGTCTTTGTTGGGTTTGGGGAATGTGATGATGATACCATGCTTCCAAATGTCTGGTATTGTGTTGTGTGAATAGCTGTAGTTTGATATGTTAGTGAGTGTTTGTATGCCTTGTGGTCCCAGGTGTCTGAGGTGTATGTTGCTTATGTTGTCTAGGCCACAGGCGGGTGAGTGCTTGAGATTGTTGATGATATGCTTTGTCTGGTGATTGGTGAAGGGTGTATAGTCAGGGTCTATGGGGAATTGTCTCTTACGTCGGATGACACGTCGGTCGTCTTTGTGAGATTTTAGGTGGCTGACATGTGAGAAGTGATTGATCAGAGTGTTTGCTTGTTGTTTACATGAAGGAGTAGAGTCTGTTGTTGTGATTGCAGCATGTGATTGTGTTGTGTTGCTGTTGGAAAGTGTGATGCTGTTTAGTGTTTTGTAGAGTTTTTTGGGGTTTGTTTTGTGATCAAGTGTTTGTAGGAAGTTATTCCAATTTAGTTGTTGTTGTTCTTGTATTTTGTTGTTAGTTTGGGTGTTGAGTGCTTGAATTTGTTGTGTGATGTCTTGTGTGTGGGGTGCTGGGGAGTGTTTCAGTATGTCGCGTTGTCTGATGAGGTTTTGAATTTCTGGTGTGAAGTTGGGGTTGTGTCTTTTTCTGTTACCTCTTGGAATGTGTTTCTTGTCAGCGTTTTGGATAGTTTTATTGAGTATGTGTACAGCATTGTTGATGTTAGTGATGGGTGTACTGTTTGGAGTTGTAAAGTGTTGTTCTGTCTCATTTGTAAATGCTTCCCAGTTAGCTCTTTTATAATTGGTGTATGTGTGTTTGTGGCTAGCTGGGGTGAGTCTGGTTTTGGTGGTGATAATGATCGGGAGGTGGTCAGAGCCTAAGGTTCTGACCACCCTCCAGGATGTTGTGGGGGCGAGTTCTGGGGAGCAAAAGGTGATGTCTGGAGATGATGGGTTATAGAGGGCTTGGTGAGGAATATGGGTATGTTGATGGATGTCGTTAAGGATGATGAGGTTATCTGTTTGGTTTTGTAGTACCAGCCCTCTGTCTGTGTCGGGGTTGTCGACAAACCAGGCCGACGTCTTGGCGTTGAAGTCACCACCCAGGATGATGTGTGGGGTGTTTGTGATGTGTTGTAAGTGTGGTCTGTATTCATTTGGTACTGTAGGGGATGTTTGGGGAGGGATGTATGTGTTTATGATGGTTATGTTGGATTTGTTGCCAGTGCGTATTTTAATTGATTGTATTTCTGTTGTGTTATCATTTGGGGGGAGGAGGGATTTGGTTTGTACACTGGTTACTATGTATGATATTTCATTGTGTACCAGGGTGATGAGTCCACCGCCCCCGCCGACAGCCCGGTCTTGTCTGATGGTGGTGAAATTATGAAATGTGGGTGTTTTTTGTGATGTGCGGAGTTTTGTTTCTTGTAAGATGGCAATGTGTATGTTGTGTTGTTTGATGAAGTGTGAGAGTTTGTGTTTCTTTGTGTTAATGCCATCTATGTTCAATTGGAGAATGTTAATGTTATGTGCACGATGTATGTTGGGTGCTGCTGCACGAGGATGGGGTGGGGGTGAGGGAGGGGCTGGAGGTTGGGATGGGTGAGGTGGGGGTGGGGATTGGGGAGCAGGAGATGGGGGTTGGAATGGATTAGGATGGGGTGTGGTGTGTTGAGTTGAGGATGTGGATAGTATGGGAAGGTTAGGTGGGTTAGGGAGGAGAGGTGGACGGGTTTTAGGGGGGGGGAGTGGATGATATGGGAAGGCTAGGTGGGTTGGGGAGGAGAGGTGGACAGGTTTTAGGCGAGGGATTTGACTGGGAGAGGGAGGGGCATGAGGAACAGGTCCAGCTGTTCGTTTAGTGTTTCTTGGAGGCAAGTGTTGTACAGGTGAAGTGGGTCCAGTTCCTGCATGAATTGCAGAGAACTGAACCCTTAGTGTGGCGACTCGAAGTGATGGGTTTTGAGCAAGTTGGACATATGTATGTGTACGTGGGTCCTGGGTTGCTCTCAATGTCTCCAGCTAGAAGAAGTCTTCGAGAAATGACAGCCGGAGAGTCATTTCTCGGTGTAGGAAATTCCTGTGCTTGGTATGCTTCCAGCCAGGGCCCAACTGGGGTAAATAAAATAGCAAAACAGTGGTGGAACTGCCATCCGGGTGAGGGACTGCTCTGAGTCTGCTCCTTCAGTGTTCATGGTTATAATCCCCTTAGTGGAAATGGCACTGTGGAGTGGGTCAGTCGGGGCATGTCTGGGAACCTGGAGGCAGTTTCTGCCATGGCCATCCCTTTTGGGGGTGCTTTCTCTGGAAGCGAGGCGTCAGATTTGATGATGATGATGATGAGGAGGAAAAACTGTGTGATGTGTGTGTGTGGTGTGAGAGGTGTGGAAATTCCCGGCGCGACCGAAGCCACTCCAAGGACCCGTGCCCCCAGGGGGGGTGCAGGGGATAGTTGTGACGGTTTGGCTCCCGAAACTGCTCCCCGCGGCCGGCATCCGGTTGTCCTCCACTGGTCGATTGATCTTGTCTCCGGCCGTGGAGGGTCGGCAGCCATCCGCGGTTGGCAGCTCCGGGAGGTGGTCCCACGGCGTAGACGCCGCCACATCAGAAGCTTAGTAAGGATGTATGGTAGCTAAAAGGATTCATTGAAATAGTCCGTAATCTTTTAATTGGTAGACATCCTTCCTAAGCTGAATAAAATCTTCTAATAGTTGCCAGAATATAATGAAAAGGACATCACTGGTACTTTTTTTGTTTTATAAAATTATTGTAACCAGACCACTGAGTTCACAAAAGAACTCTCATAGGGCTGGTCTGAAGGATTAGAGCAAGATGGACAACTAATCATGTCAAGATAGATAGGGAAGGGCAGGAGGTGAACAAATCTAGGAAGGTGAAGACACGCAGATATTTCTCGCCATTTCATTAGTTCAGCCGGACCACATGAGCTCCACAGCAGATCTCTTATAGGGCAGGGCCGAAGGAAGAAGCAAGAACTGCTACACTGCAGCACCAACCAAGAAGTGATCAAGGTCGAAGATGAGAGATCAGGACTAAGGTATGAAAAAATTGAATCGAGATGCAAAAAAATGCACTACTGAGGGGAATCAAGTCAGCTCGGCCACATTAGCGACCGAAGAGCCAAATCAGGTCAGAAGCCTACTACCTAGCCTGCCATACCCATAGCTTACTCTGACTGTTCCTTTTACTTATATATTTTCTAGATCTCAAGTGACGGCATCTCTTGCGTGGATTGACCTCCTAATCTACCAAGATTGGAGGCCAAAGCGTCACATCTTTCCTTTGCCCCTCAACTTTCTCTTCATAATTGCTGAAGGGCACAGGGCCCTGGGTGGGGCTTTGGTTTCCCCGGGCGTTTCCGCACCCTCCTCAGCTCCCCGCCGTGGAGTGGCTTCGGTCACCCAGGCTTTATTGTGGTCGGCGGGGAGGGTTCTGTGGGGGCGCTTGGTTGTGGCCTTGGCCTTGCTCGGGGCCTTGGGGCTGTTCGGCCAGGCAGCTTGGGGAAAAACAACAACAACAACAACCAGGAAGGCGTGTGATAAAAGCTGCCCGAGGACAACCGAATGAGACAGAATAAGAACAGAAGGGGAAAAATATAGAAAGAGGAGTGAAAAACTACGCAAAATTAGTCAAGCCGACGACAAAAGCTCGAGGGGTGAAGGAAAGGGAAAAATCCCAATCCCTCTCCCATCCATAGTCATTATATACTGTACCTATGCCCAGTCGCCGGCCCCGAAGCCCCCCAACCTTGGCAAGGGGCGAAGTAGTAGGGGGGTCACTGGTACTAAAGGGGTTAACCCTGTATAGTGTATACGGTATATCATTAGTCTGGGGGATAGAAATTTGTAGATAATATTTGAGTTTGAGGCGTTTATTTGGTAGCGCAGTCCAATGTTATTCCACGACTAATTGCGTTTGTTTCCGAGTAGTGACACTTGTCCTACATAGCTCTGGATCTGAAGGTTGCCAGCTGGTATTTGGTAGCTATCCTACATGACCCAGTCCTTTTCACAATTCCTAACCTTTCCCAATCCATTCCCAGTCCTCTACATGTAATACTTAACTTTCAACAAGCAACTTGTAAGGGTCAGTAGGTTTGTTGGTGCTTGATATCCTTTGTATTCCTTTGTAATTGTCCAAGCAATAATGTTCCTAGATTGCATGTACCCGAGTAAGGCATTTTTCCACATTTCTCTGGAGGTGAAGCCTTCCAGTTGATTTTTGTTGCAATATACAGTACTCATTGTCATTTTTGTTGCAATATACAGTACTCATTGTCATTTTTGTTGCAATATACAGTACTCATTCTCATTTTTGTTGCAATATACAGTACTCATTGTCATTTTTGTTGCAATATACAGTACTCATTCTCATTTTTGTTGCAATATACAGTACTCATTGTCATTTTTGTTGCAATATACAGTACTCATTGTCATTTTTGTTGCAATATACAGTACTCATTGTCATTTTTGTTGCAATATACAGTACTCATTCTCATTTTTGTTATCTACAACACATAGTCTAGTAAGTATAAATAGATTAGTTGTTGTGTGCTGTCCTTTGTACTCCTGAAGTAAGTCAATTGCAGAACTGGGCAACCTTACAGTGTTACTGCAGTGGGTACATGAATCCCGGATTATAGAGATACTATAATCCGAGTTAAAGTGATTATAGAGATACTATAATCCGAGTTAAAGTGGCAAAATATTATAACAAAATAATTTAGAAGCTGGCAGTGTAGAGTTGCTGACAAAAGTGTGTGTGTATCCGCCATTGGAAGTTTTTTATGGCCTGACAGACCATATACTATTGCCAAGGGTTTATCTGGGTCGACTAAGATACATAAACACCCCATACATCTTAGGGTCGACGCACTCACAACACAACACATATATATATTACACACTAAAGCCGGTTTCTTTCACACGAGCGCTTTTTCCCTTAACATTTATGCTCAATACTGGTCTGGCAGCTTATGAGGTCAATATTTGAACTATTTCGGTTACGTAAAATCATCTACCTTCAGTCTAGTTTCCGATACCAGTGCAAAATATTCCAAAAATGTTGCCAGAATTTTTTTTAATTTTCGAAAGTAGACTATAAAAGCTCTCGTGTGATACCGGCTTAAGGGGAGATCTCCACTTGAGGGTTTTTTTTCTTGACCCCTTTCTCCCTCATGTTTAGCCCCATTGCTTTTGATATTATAAAACGTTTGCCCCATTAGTTTAGCGATTTTAAGAACTTTCACCCCATATTAAGACCTTTCGTGCCATTCAGGTGTCAATTTTATCCTGGCGAGCGATAGCGAGCCTGTAATTTAAGAGGAACCGGCCTTTGGCCGGGACATTTTTCTACCGAAAAATTTACAAATTTATCTTGAAAGGGACTCAAGGGGGTGTAATTTTAAGCTTGATGGAGGTCTAGGGAACAAACTAAATGCCTCCCCTTAACACTCCACCCAAGGCTAGATAGTTTACAGTATACAGTTTACAGTACCGGAATATACTCTTTGGTCTGTACTGGGTGAGCTAATACCATATCCCTAGTTTGTTTGCTTAAGGGAGGGGAGGGGGGGTCACCGGCTTTGTTTATCTTTATCTCCTTTTCTCTCTTTCCCTGGCTTGTATCCATTCGGCCCCATTCAGCCTACTGTTTTAAGATGTTTACCCCCATCCAGGTGTCAATATTTTCCTGGCGAGCGGTAGCGAGCCAGCATATATATATATATATAGGTTTTTTTGTTTACATCAAGCTAAATTTGTACCTTTTTCGATAGAAAAATTTCTCCGGCGAAGCCGGATTTCTCCATACAATGCTGGCTCGCTATCGCTCGCCAGGAAGAAATCGACACCTGGATGGGGATAAACATCTTAAAACAGTTGGCTGAATGGGGCCAAATGGATACAAGCCAGAGAAAGAGAGAAAACGAGAGAAAAAAGGCAAGTCACCCCTTTAATCATTTGTAGTGCCGTGTTATTTATTTGTTCTCTTTCAGGAATGGTCTGCCTCCACAAGTCCGATTTCCGACAGGTGAAGGGCTTCGACCAGACTCGGGTGGGCTGGGGCGGCGAGGACCTCAGGTTCCTCAAGCAGGTTGTTAGACACGGACGCTACAAAGTCATTAGGTGAGGGAAAGGCTATAAGTCTCGTAATCTTAAGGGCAGGTTTTTAGTTTGGTCTCTACATATCCATCAAGCTTAAGATTACACCCCCTAGAGCCCGTTTCAAGATAAATGTGTACATTTTTCGGTAGAAAAATGTCCCGGCTGAAAGCCGGTTCCTCTTAAATAACAGGCTCGCTATCGCTCGCCAGGATAAACTCGACACCTAAATGGCACGAAAGGTCTTAAAATTGACAGAAATGGGTCGAAAGTTCTTAAAATCGTCAAAATAATGGGGTAACCGTCTTAAAATTAGAAAAACAGTGGGGCTAAACATGAGGGAGAAAGGAGTCAAGAAAAAAATCCCTCAAGTGGATATCTCCCCTTAAACATTTCCTTCCTTTCGCACAGCGCCTGATACCGAACGAATATTGTGGGAATGAGCGTTGTTTATAGAGATTAGACGGATTACCACTCGCATTTTTGAAGCTAGCGTCATTTTTCAAGCTATTTCGTTCATCACCAACACTACGAAGGGAAAGAATTGTTTTAAGGGGAGATTTCCACTTGAGGGATTTTTGTCTTGACTCCTTTCTCCCTCATGTTTAGCCCCATTGCTTTTTGTAGTTTTAAGACGTTCGCCCCATTATTTTGACGATTTTAAGAACTTTCGACCCATTTCTGTCAATTTTAAGATCTTTCGTGCCATGTAGGGATCGATTTTATCCTGGCGAGCGATAGCGAGCCTGTAATTTAAGAGGAACTGGCCTTCGGCCGGGACATTTTTCTACCGAAAAATGTACAAATTTATCTTGAAAGGGGGCCTATAGGGGGTGTAATTTTAAGCTTGATGAAAACGTAGGGAACAAACTAAATACCTCCCCTTAAGAATACCACCCAGAGTCTGTGATTCTGAACACCTCTTGTGGATGTCTTGAGGGATTCTGAACACCTCTTATGGATGTTTTGAGGGATTCTGAACACCTCTTGTGGATGTCTTGAGGGATTTTAATTTTGTCCTCTCGTAAATGATGTGTGAATTTGTAATTTTGTCTCTGTGTGTTCATTGTTATGAGTTGGGTTGTTGTCCCTATTCTTGCTCTGTCTTGAGTCTACAAATTGTCTCTTGTGTGTTCGTTGGTTTATGTTGGGTTGTGTTGTCCCTATTCTTGCTCTGTCTTGAGTCTACAAATTGTCTCTGTGTGTTCGTTGGTTTATGTTGGGTTGTGTTGTCCCTATTCTTGCTCTGTCTTGAGTCTACAAATTGTCTGTGTGTTCATTGGTTTATGTTGGGTTGTGTGTTGACCCTATTCTTGCTCTGTCTTGAGTCTACAAATTGTCTCTGTGTGTTCATTGTTTCGAGTTGGGTTGTGTGTTGTCCCTATTGTTGCTCTGTCTTGAGTCTACAAATTGTCTCGTGTGTGTTCATTGTTTCGAGTTGGGTTGTGTGTTGACCCTATTCTTGCTCTGTCTTGAGTCTATAAATTGTCTCTGTGTGTTCGTTGTTTTGAGTTGGGGTTGTGTTGACCCTAGTCTTGCTCTGTCTTGACGCCCCCCCCCCCCCTCCCCCCAAAAAAAAAAAGAGGAAAAGTGGGGATTGGGCCTGAGTCAATAGATAGATAGATAGAGGGTTGGTGAAAATAAATATGAATAAGTTTGTGAAGTGTTTAGGAATGTTCCGTTGTCGACCAAATGTTTTATAGATATATGCTGCGTGCCTCAGCTGTATGTATCCCTAGGTACCGATTGCCGACTTGCGAGTTTCGATCTATAAGGAAGTTGGAGCTGTAGACATTGATATTTAGCAGAATTACCAGCTAAAATACGGTCGTAGTACATTCATAAATACATAAACCCCAGTTCAACACACCTTTTATCCATCAGAAACCTACATTATTATTGTATTTGTGTTTAACCCTTGTCTAGCGGGGTGTTTTGGGCTCATTTGGGCATATTCAGGCCCTCCTGCATGATAAATCAAGCATCTGCATGAAAAAAAAAAAAAAAAAAAAAAAATAGGCACTAAAAGCTTCAAGATGAGACCAGAACGAGCTACGTAGCACTCGTGGTTCTCTTGCAGTGGTGCCACGAACATGGAAGTTTAGCATATATCGGTATATTTTTCCCAGCTATGCTCACTACTGGCTACACTGCCGGCCTCTCTAGAACACAGGGAACATGAGTTAATGGGCGGCGGTAAGCCCTGGGAGTCGGCTGTCTGGCCCGCTGCTCTCCCGGCCATTTGCACTCTATTTTAACCCTTTAAAAGCCTTAATAATGCTCCTAACTTGCTACAAATTGGTGCACGACTTAAGTCGAGCGCTGCTATTTAAGGGTTAATATCGATGTTTACGGCTCTAACTTCCTTATAGCCTGAAACTCGCATGTGGTCAATTGGTTACCACTGGCTGTTCTGTGGAGAGACAGCATAACCGGCTTAGTGTCCTTTATGGGAATGTCACTTATTAACCTTAAGGGTTTTTATCTTTCTCTCCCTCTCTCTTTGGCTTATATTCATTCGGCCACATTGAGCCTACTGTTTTAAGGCGTTTATCCCCATCCAGGTGTCGATTTCTTCCTGGCGAGCGATAGCAAACCAACATTGTATGGAGAAATCCGGCTTTGCCGGAGAAATTTTTCTATCGAAAAATGTACAAATTTAGCTTTCTGTCAAAACAAAAATATATATATATATGCTGGCTCGTGGTGGGTAAACGTCTTAAAACAGTAGGCTGAATGGGGCCGAATGGATACAAGCCAAAGAGAGAGGGAGAGAAAGAGATAACAAAGCGAGGTGGGCTCCCTTAAGGTAAAACTATTAATTTATCTTCATTGATCTACCACTTGCCACATAGATCCCTGGACCCCGGACTGTTCCACCTGTACCACCCCAAGGACTGTACGGAGGCCCACACTCGCTATGCTTGCCTCAAGGTTAGTAAAGCTTAGTTCACACATTCAGGGGTGTGAGACTGAGTTCCCCCGAGTCCCCAGTCGCGGTTGATCGGGTTAAAAAGAGGCAGAGTGTGAACAATACCAGGAGTTTACATGAGTGTCCTCGAGTGGCCACGAGTTATGTCGAGTAACCACAAGTACATTCACGGACACTCGCAGTAATTACCGAGTCATTACGAGTGTACTGAGAGTGTGTGGAAATTTGCATTTTAACGGTCATTTTCGGTTCACGAGTGCATCCGAGTGTGTAAGAGTAATCCCGAGTTATCCCGAATGCAACACGAGTATTGGTGAGTTATGACGAGTGTTCACGATAATGCCTACGAGTGAGTTGAGAGTAGAGAGTATGCCGGGAATGCTTCCCATTGTGTCCCTGGCATGCACTAAAAAAAAATGTATGTGTAGTCATATTTGTAACTGTAAATTCTCTCATATATATATATATATATATATATATGTGTGTGAGTCCCCCTTTTGCCTTCCTTCAGCTGACTCATATTACATTATACCACCAACATCATTATTGTTTTTTTTTTTTTTTTTGTAGTAGTTAAGGGATGAGGTCACGAGGAACCTTTTTACCCTGTCATAGACCTATTTTACTGTTAGGCGATCATAACAGAGGCAAGGGGTGTGAGGAGAGGCAAGGGGTGTGAGGAGAGGCAAGGGGTGTGAGAAGAGGCAAGGGGTGTGAGGAGAGGCAAGGGGTGTGAGAAGATTGCCTAACTATCTCCACCAGCCAACATAGAATACATTTAGCGTCAATGAGAACTGTTTTAGACCTGTTACTGACTTTTGTGTGTGGATTGATGTGTTAAGGGGAGGTATTTAGTTTGTTCCCTACTTTTCATCAAGCTTAAAATTACACCCCCTAGACCCCCTTTCAAGATAAATTTGTACATTTTTCGGTAGAAAAATGTCCCGGCCGGAGGCCGGTTGCTCTTAAATTACAGGCTCGCTATCGCTCGCCAGGAAAAAATCGACACCTTAACGGCACGAAAGGTCTTAAAATTGACAGAAATGGGGTAAAATGTCTTAAAATATCCAAACTACTAGGGCGAAGGTCTCAAAATCTCAACAGCACCTCAAAAAAACCTCCTCCAGGTCCCCCAACATGTTCATCGTCTTCATCGCCATCCGTTAATTAAGTATGTTCTCGCCACTAACCAACTTTACTCCTAAACTCGATTAATGAAATCAACAAACACATGTGGCAGTCTGGGGATTCGAACCCAGGACGCTCACACACACGAAAATCTACACCCTTATGCATTGCACCACGAAAACAGAAATATTGTCCATCATAATCATGAAACTGGTTGCCACTGTCGGGGGCATGTGAAGAAAAAAAAAACGAAAACAAACAAAAAAGTTAAATATAATGCAATCTTTCGGGTCGGATTGTCACACCAATTAGCTGACCTTCGATCTGGAAAACATGGAGGAATATATTTCATTGCCCCTGTTTCTTATTGTTTGTTTATCTATGTGCTGGAGGGATATTATATTTGTCAGTGCCATCGCATTAGAAATTATTCATAGATTACAAAAAGTCCGAATAAGATGTATAGTTATGTTAATGCATTATGATTAGGGAGATAGATGGATGCATTAGATAGATAGAGAGTTGCTAGGTCCAAGCTAATGGGGCGAATGTCTTAAAATCTCAAAACTATAGTGGGGCTAAACATGTGGGAGGAGGAGGACTAAAAAACAACTGCCTCCCCTTAAGTAGAATAGAATGGTTTGATGGAAAGATAATTGAGCTAGTAATTGGATTGAAAGGGTGTAATTAATATTGTTATATTCCTTTGTATACGAGGAACCTTTAATTAGGATGAATATATTACCTGGTGATTCTATCTCTCTCTCTCTCTCTCTCTGTATGGTGTGTGCGTGTCGGTGGTGTGTGTGTGGGTCTGTGGTGTACTTACACTAGTTGTACTTACTCTAGTTGTACTTACTCTAGTTGTACTTACACTAGTTGTACTTACACTAGTTGTACTTACACTAGTTGTACTTACTCTAGTTGTACTTACTCTAGTTGTACTTACACTAGTTGTACTTACACTAGTTGTACTTACTCTAGTTGTACTTACTCTAGTTGTACTTACACTAGTTGTACTTACTCTAGTTGTACTTACTCTAGTTGTACTTACTCTAGTTGTACTTACTCTAGTTGTATTGCGGGAGTGAGCATGCTCGTTATTTCCCGCCTCCTATATGTGTAGGTGTTATATGTATCGTTGGAATGGCTGTGGATGTGCGTGTAGTCTGTATTTTTAGCCAATTGGCGACATCGGAAACGAAGGCTTAGGGTGGATCTGTATGGTACCATTCTCACTATAGACGGTACCGTCTCGCCCGAAGGCTTAGGTAGCCATCAGCTTAGGTGAACCATATGATGCCCATCTCGCCTTGTACCATTTTTGCCAACCCCAGATGGGACGTCACAACGTCGTCCACTTATTCCAGGTACCTATTTACAGCTAGGTGAACTGAGGCTAACACATGAAAGGAGACAAGCCCAATTTGTCTCCGCCCGGCCGGGGGATTGAACCCCCGACCCCTCGTGTGTGAGACGAGAGCTCTACCTACTAGGCTACGGGCTGTGTGTATGTGTGTGTGTGTGTATATATAATATATATATATATATATATATATATATATATATATATATATATATATATTATGTGTGTGTGTGTGTGTATCTGTGGTGTGTGTGCGTGCGTCTGTGGTGTGTGTGTGCGTGTGTATGTGCGTTAGTGTGTGTGTGCGTGTGTATGTCGCCCCCCAGATACTGTCAAGTCATGCCTGTCATATCGCCTGGTTAACAACAGAACCCTCCCACTATTTTAAAGGGAGACGGACCGTTTTTCTTTTTGTTTTTTTTTCTATTAATTTATTCATTCCTTTATTTCCTATTTTTTTTCTCGCTAGACCTCCATCAAGCTTAGAAAAACACCCCCTAGACACCCCCCCCCCCCCCCTTCAAGATAAATTTGTAAATTTTTCGGTAGAAAAATGTCCTGGCCGAAGGCCGGTTTCTCTTACATTTTCAGGCTCGCTTACGTTCGCCAGTAAATAATCGACACCTAAAGGGCACGAAAGGTCTTAATATTGGCAAAGGGATGGGGCAAAAGGTCGGAAAATCGCCTAACTAATGGGGCGAATGTCTTGAAATCTCATAACTAATAGGGCTAAACATGAGGGAGGAGGAGGCCTCGAAAAACCTACTGCCTCCCCTTAAAACGGTCTACTAATTGAAGCCTCTGGTCCCCTATATGAAGGCTTGGGACGAACGTTTTTGAGTGGCCTTTATTCCCGTAGACTTGTTTCATTAATTTTGAAACGTTTGTGATCGTAAAGATAACATAAGAAAATGGGAGTCTGCAGAAAGCCGATCGTCCCACACAAGGCAGATCCCTGACTGTAGATTAGCAAAGGGTTACGAAATGTGCAAGCTAGGGCCAAAATTATTATAATATTTATTTTTAGAAGTAAATTAATCTGAGCTCTTAAATTTACATATAATTAATTATAATATATAATTTGAGAACATATTTTTTATTATAGTAATTTTAAAATGTAAAACTCGCAAACCAAACAAACCAAAACTGGGACAAAGACAATATAAAGTCAAGTCAACCCATCAAAATCGCCATGTGGAAACGCGCCGCCTAAAATAAAAATCATGAAATTCAGTTTACGGTAAATTTCGATGTTGCCATTTTTATAATTCATTTATTACGAAGTTTTTATAACAAAATAAGTTGTCAATTATGAAAACTTTGCAATTATACGACGCAGAGACATATTATACGACGCAGAGACATATTATACGACGCAGAGACATATTATACGACTCAGAGACATATTATACGACGCAGAGACATATTATACGACTCAGAGACATATTATACGACTCAGAGACATATTATACGACTCAGAGACATATTATACGACTCAGAGACATATTATACGATGCAGAGACATATTATACGACGCAGAGACATATTATACGACTCAGAGACATATTATACGACGCAGAGACATATTATACGACTCAGAGACATATTATACGACGCAGAGACATATTATACGACGCAGAGACATATTATATGACTCAGAGACATATTATACGACGCAGAGACATATTATACGACTCAGAGACATATTATACGACTCAGAGACATATTATACGACTCAGAGACATATTATACGACGCAGAGACATTATACGACGCAGAGACATATTATACGACTCGGAGACATATTATACGACGCAGAGACATATTATACGACTCAGAGACATATTATACGACGCAGAGACATATTATACGACTCAGAGACATATTATACGACTCAGAGACATATTATACGACGCAGAGACATATTATACGACTCAGAGACATATTATACGACTCAGAGACATATTATACGACGCAGAGACATATTATACGACGCAGAGACATATTATACGACGCAGAGACATATTATACGACGCAGAGACATATTATACAACTCAGAGACATATTATACGACGCAGAGACATATTATACGACTCAGAGACATATTATACGACGCAGAGACATATTATACAACTCAGAGACATATTATACGACGCAGAGACATATTATACGACTCAGAGACATATTATACGACGCAGAGACATATTATACGACGCAGAGACATATTATACGACGCAGAGACATTTGTTTCATATTTGTTCCTTTTTTGACGATAAATTAGTTGCTAAGGGATAGGCCTATGATTTACCGTCGGCTGAAATAAGGGGAGGTTTTTAGTTTGGTCTCTAGATATCCTGCACCAAGCTTAAGATTACACCTCCTTGAGCCCCTTTCAAGATAAATTTGTACATTTTTCGGTAGAAAAATTTCCCGGCTGAAAGCCGGTTCCTCTTAAATTACAGGCTCGCTATCGCTCGCCAGGATAAAATCGACACCTAAATGGCACGAAAGGTCTTAAAATTGACAGAAATGGGTCGAAAGTTCTTAAAATTGTCAAAATAATAGGGCGAACGTCTTAAAATTAGAAAAGCAATGGGGCTAAACATGAGGGAGAAAGGAGTCAAGAAAAAAATCCCTCCAGTGGAAATCTCCCCTTAAACTGACTATAGTTACAGATTTTCCTTGACCTCGTGAATAAGATGTTTTGTTAAGGGGGGTCACCGGCTCTTTCTTTTTTATCCGTCTCTCCTTTTCTCTCTTTCTCTGGCTTGTATCCATTCGACCCCATTCAGCCAACTGTTTTAAGACTTTTATCCCCATCCAGGTGTCGATTTTTTCCTGGCGAGCGATAGCGAGCCAGCATTGTATGGAGAAATCCAGCTTCGCCGGAGACATTTTTCTATCGAAAAATTTACAAATTTTGCTTGCTGTCAAATAAAAAATATAGATATGCTGGCTCGCTACTGCTCGCCAGGAAAATATTGACACCTGGATGGGGGTAAACGTGTTAAAACAGTAGGCTGAATGGGGCCGAATGGATACAAGCCAAAGAAAGGGAGAAAAAGAGAAAAAAAAAAGCGAGGTGGGCTCCCGGAGAGGCTGAACCTCTGCTGAGCCCAGATTTTTTTTTTTTTTTTTTTCTTGTTCTATAATGCTTCTTTCAACATAGGAGAATAGCATAGGAGGGAACAAAAAAACATATTGCATCCATAACCCCCCGGGCCGGGGGTTCGCCCACGACCCCCGAAAAACTTTTATTTTTTTTCAGCCACCAAAATATAAATGTTGTGTCTTTTGTCTAAAGGGCTTCTGTAAGCAATATAAATGATCATATGCGGGCATAAACACCCATATGACATCCCTAGCACCCCTCTGGGGGGGGGGGGGGGGCCCCAATATCATGGATTTTGGTAAAAAATGGTTTGAAATAATTCTGCCAAGCTTGCCCCTGACGAAAGTTTTGTTTAGTTGGCCATAAAACTCGATCTTCTATGAGCGCGCCACGATAGAAAACGTTCTCTAAGGAGGACTAACTATTCTATCTCCCCAAAATTGTATTTAGGTGTGTGGAAATCTAAGATTTTAGCTTGCCAGCGATCCTATATTGGCACTTACGAGATCATCTACATTTTTTTGTATTGCTCAAATTCATTCCCCTTCTACACACTACATATAGGACTATATAGCAACTGTAAAATGATGAGATAATGGCATTATCTCACATATTTTTCAAGATTCGACATTGTTCATGTTGAAATGTTGGCTAAAAAAACATATAGATATATATTATATATTTTTTCAGCCCCTTCTATTATTCAATAATGTAAAACTAGATCATTTTCTTGTAGGGGATGCTTGTAGGATACGCCATGCAAAAATTGCGGGAAATTCGAATTTTTTTGAGTGAGAAGATGATTTTACAAATAGTGCAATGAAATTCTGCGCTCGCACGCACATAGAGAGCTGTTTTTTTTTCAGAGAGTCTTAGTATTTCCATTGGTAATAAGATAGTATAATGCCAGAAACACAATCTCGTATACAGGCTGACTTGGGGGTCAAAGGTTCAGCCTCCCCTCTTGTTCTGACTAACATTAGCAGATTTTACTCTGCTTAGGAGGGACCTCGAGGGATTCAGAAGGATTCCGTCTCAATTTAATCTCAAGTTTTATAGATCATTTTAAAGCCGGTGTCACACAAACTATTTTTCCATCAATTTTTAAGGGCAATTGTAGTCAAGCATCTTCAAAACTTCTATCATATTAACCCTCTCAAGCTCCAAGACGCATTTCTGTTCTGCTTTCTGGTAATTATTAGACGATTTTATTCAGATTAGGAAGGGTATATGGAAGTCAGAGGGTTGATTGAGATAGCCTTTACCCTATAAATACCCACAGATCCTTCCTAAGCTGCATAAAACCGTCTAATAATAAGCCAAAAATAAACTGCTAAAACGCGTCAGTGCTTCAGAGGGTTAATAATCAGCCACATAACATTATCTCGGTCTCTAGTACTAACATCTCCGAACTTTGTGCATTGATTTATCATAAGATTTATTGATGATTGATTGATTTATTGATGATTTATTGATTTATTGATGATTTATTGATTTATTTATTGATTTATTGATGATTTATTGATTTATTGATGATTTATTGATTTATTGATGATTTATTGATGATGATTTATTGATGATTTATTGATTTATTATTGATTTATTGATGATTTATTGATGATTTATTGATTTATTGATGATTTATTGATTTATTGATGATTTATTGATGATTTATTGATTTATTGATGATTTATTGATGATTTATTGATTTATTGATGATTTATTGATTCTCTAGCTTCTGTATTTTTTTTTCCTATTCATAAACATGTTTTCAAAAATTTTATTGATTTAATAACAAATTTAGTGACTGTTTTTAATTCCTGTGTTTGAATTTCGCCGCCAAAACACTCATAGATGCAAGCGATGAACGAAGGCTCTCGCACCGTGCTCGGCTTGTGGTACTTCAAGCACAGATCGCCGAACCTCTCCGTGTTCGGGGTCCTGGCCGAGGGTAACCAACCACACGAACACCATGACGGCCACGACTACGACCAGGGCCAGAAAGGAGGGGAAAGGGAAGCCGAAGTCGTGGAGCGGAGGATTGGGACAAGTTGGTGGCTGCCTGAAGCATTGATGGCGCTGGTGTTGGTGGTGTTCGTGTGTGTGGACTTTGGCTTGATGGTGTATAACTATAGAAGGGAGGCTGAGGTGGAACGAAGGATGAAGTGAAGTAGATAGGTAGATAGAGGGATGTATGGATATATAGATACATGGATAAACATACAAAATACAAGTACAAGCTTAAGTTTTTAATAAATTGTGCAATATATATAAAATGATTTGTTGTTAGAGAGAAAGGTTGAACTTAATTTAGGTAGCGCATTGAAATATAAAAATATATAGGTATATAGATAAATGGAGATTGATTGATAGATAAAACTAACCAGGTCATTCGTATATTATGAGAGAGAGAGAGAGAGACTTTCGTAATTTTGTTTTGTATGCGAGCCAAAAATAGCTCGTAGTTTGTTTTGTCTTCAGTCCAGCTAAGATAAATGTATTGACCCCAGGAAGCGAGACCTCACCTGTTGTGTGTGAGGTTAACACTATATGCTACAACGTCTTGGGGGTTATTATGATATTTTTTTTTATTACTGTTCAACATTAGGCTTGCTTTTGCCATCGCAAAAACTAATGTTTTTTTATTAAACGTCTTAAAATCTCAAAACTAATGGAACAAAACATGGGAGGTCAAAAAAGATCCCCATCCCCCCACAGGAATTCTTATGAGTGGGCAGGAGACTATGGCATCCGAGTGTACAGTGGCGCTAATAAGTGATGTCTCGGCACCAAGTATGTTTTGATCAATAATTGGTATCAGCAATATCTAAGCTTCATTTTTTCATATCGAGTGAAATATACAAACATGTTCCTACACTTACCCACCTTATTCAACATCTGACAGACATTAATACAGCACAGAGCAAGCCAGACGTAATGACAGCTGGGACATGACTTATTAGCACGACTGTACATACTTCTTCATTTCTCATTCTGTCTCTATGCATCACTCCACACATACTCCTCAAACAGCTCATCTCCATCACATCCAACCTTCTTTTCTCTTGTATATTCAAACCCCATGTCTCAGCCCCATACATCACTGTTGGGTACAACTATCCCTTGATACATTGCACTTCTAGCTTTCATTCCCAGATTTCTCACCTTCCGCATACTTCCTATTGCTCCCAAAACTTTCCTTCCGTCACATACTCTGTCATACCTCCATTCCCACACTTGCGTCCCTGCTTATCACTCCTCCTAGATATTTAAAACACACCGCTTGTTCCAGCATTTCCCCATCCAGTCGTACATTTAGATTCACCCTAAGCCTAGTTCACACATGCACGAGTGTCAGCCTCAGTTAAACACGAGTCCACACTTTTTGGAACTCGCATAACGACTCGGGGAAATTTTAGGCGACTCGTAGTGACTCCTAGTGACTCGGGCGACGAGTGTTGAACTCGAAGACACTCGTGGTGGCTCTGGCTGGTCCGACAAAATTTCACCCCTGCACAAAATTTCGACAGAAAGTCCAACAAGTCTCAGTGACTCGAAAATACTCGTAGTGACTCACAGCTACTCGTAAATGACTCGTGAACACTCGCGGCAACTCACAATCACATAAACTTTAATATTAGAATGTCAAAGATCATACTTAAACTAAAATATAACTTGAGAAATGTTACAAGAATCATAAAAAAATAGAAATAACAAAATAATAACATATGAACAATTAATATACAAAATAATAACATATGAACAATTAATATACAAAATAATAACATATGAACAATTAATATACAAAATAATAACATATGAACAATTAATATACAAAATAATAACATATGAACAATTAATATACAAAATAATAACATATGAACAATTAATATACAAAATAATAACATATGAACAATTATACAAATATTATATTACAATGATAAATCATAAATCTCATTATATATATAAAATATATATATATACAAATATACCAATATAAATAATGTGTACAGTCAGGTCTCGATATGTTATTTATGCATCAAATGTCTGTCTATCTAATGCATCTATTTCCCTTATACATATATATATATATATATATAATATATATAACTATGTCTTATTTGGTCTTTATTAAATATATGAATCATGGGATGGAATTGAAAAATATAATATCCTTCCAGCAAACAAATAATACAATGAAAAAGAGAGTCAATAAAAATGTATCCTTTGTCTTTTCAGAAACTTAAGTTCCTTTGGTGTATTATAATTTGCTGTGGTCATTAAACTATCTATCTTTGTTTAATCTACCTGTATTTCTATTTGTTTTTATCTATCTATCAATCAATCTATATATAAATATATCACTCACTCATTCACACTCTCTCTCTCTCTCTCTCTCTCTCTCTCTCTCTCTCTCTCTCTCTCTCTCTCTCTCTCTCTCTCTCTCTCTCTCTCTCTCCTCTCTGGCTTAGCAACAGTCAGGCAAAGAGAGGGAGGGGGGTAGGGGGGGGGGGGGGTAGCAAGCAGGAAGGAGGGTGAGGGAAAGAAAGAGGGATTGATGTATGGAAAGAGAGGAAGAGAGAGAGGTGGAAAAAGAAGACTAGAGTGAGACAAATGGGAGAGAGAGAGAGAGGGAAGGAGGGGAAAAGGAATAAAGAAGAGGAGGGAAGGTAAGATGTGATAAAGAATAATAATAAGAAAAAGAGATGCTATAAATGACACACATACACTCATAAGCAGACTAACCATCAACTTCATTTAGAGAGAGAGAGGGGAGTGGCAAGTGTAATGTTGATAAAGAGTATATTATTATGGTGAAAGGTTGGTAGGTGCAGGGGGTGAGAGAGAGAGAGAGGAGGGGAGGGGGGAGGGGGCAAGTGTAATGTTGATAAAGTGAATATATTATGGTGAAAGATTGGTAGGTGCAGGGGGTGAGAGAGAGAGAGGGGGGAGTGGCAAGTGTATAATGTTGATAAAGTGAATATATTATGGTGAAAGATTGGTAGGTGCAGGAGGTGAGAGAGAGAGAGAGAGGGAGGGGGCAAGTGTATAATGTTGATAAAGTGAATATATTATGGTGAAAGATTGGTAGGTGCAGGGGGTGAGAGAGAGAGAGAGAGGGGAGGGGGCAAGTGTATAATGTTGATAAAGTGAATATATTATGGTGAAAGGTTGGTAGGTGCAGGGGGTGAGAGGGAGAGGGGGGTAGGGGGATAGAGGAAGAAAAAAGTGTGAATTTTATAAACAGAGAGAGAGAGAGAGAGAGAGAGAGAGAGAGAGAGAGAGAGGGGGGGGGAAGGGACAAACAGGAACAGAGAAAAGTGAAAAACTATTATTAGAAAAGAAATGCGAGAGGTCACTGAGACCAGAGAGAGGAGGGGGCCCAGAAGTGCAAGCGACATTAAAGAGAGAAGTGGCTTCAGAGAGAGAGAGAGAGAGAGCGAGAGAGGAAGGAGGAGGGAAGGTTACTAGGTACAAGTGGACAGAGTGAGAGAGAGAGAGAGTGTGTGTGTGTGTGTTACAGTTACAGTTACATATATACACAGACCACCATAGAGAGAGAGAGAGAGAGAGAGTGTGTGTGTGTGTGTGTGTATTACAGTTACAGTTACATATATACACAGACCACCATAGAGAGAGAGAGAGAGAGAGAGTGTGTGTGTGTGTATTACAGTTACAGTTACATATATACACAGACCACCATAGAGAGAGAGAGAGAGAGTGTGTGTGTGTGTGTGTATTACAGTTACAGTTACATATATACACAGACCACCATAGAGAGAGAGAGAGAGAGTGTGTGTGTGTGTATTACAGTTACAGTTACATATATACACAGACCACCATAGAGAGAGAGAGAGAGAGAGTGTGTGTGTGTGTGTATTACAGTTACAGTTACATATATACACAGACCACCATAGAGTGAGAGAGAGAGAGAGTGTGTGTGTGTGTGTGTATTACAGTTACAGTTACATATATACACAGACCACCATAGAGAGAGAGAGAGAGTGTGTGTGTGTGTGTGTATTACAGTTACATATATACACAGACCACCATAGATAGAGAGAGAGTGTGTGTGCATGTGTATTACAGTTAGTTACATATATACACACACCACCATAGATAGAGAGAGAGAGAGTGTGTGTGTGTGTGTGTATTACAGTTACAGTTACATATATACACAGACCACCATAGAGAGAGAAAGAGAGAGTGTGTGTGTGTGTATTACAATTCTATCTATCTATCTATCTATATGCTCAGGCCCAATCCCCATTTTGGGGGTAGCCGACTCAAGACAGAGCAAGAACAGGGAAAACACAAAAACATCATAAAACAAAAAATAAACACAGATAAAAAACACAAACTCTCACACACCCAGGTCACCCAGGAGAAGACCCAGAGACCAGGGTTACCAAGGTCGCTCCAGCACTCCCCCGGCCCCTGACCACCCGGAGAGGTTCCGATCTCGGCAGGCAGACATGCAGCGGAGCCAAAACCACAAGCCCTCCCACCACACTTCCAGGCACACCCTTCATATTAATCGTCTCCCCGGGCCAGGCGCCTGATGGACTATTATCTAGTCCAACTTGCGCCCGACCCCTTACTCCAAATGACCACGTGTTCACTCAACTATTCACAAAGCATTCTCCATTCACTCTTGTCCACCACCACTTCCCCTGCCTGATCTATAGTGTGACGCACCCAGTGCGTAGCAACGTAACCTGATTGTACTCCTTGGTACTCCACTGTACCCGTCACGGACCGTGTACCATGCTGGCTGCTTATATTGAGTGTGACAACGTATAACTATGTTCTTTGTATCTCTGCAAAGGTCTCGTCATTTGCTAACCAGTGGTGGGTTTTGTTTTAAGCCATGTCGAGACCTTCCATTTAATATGTAGTATCAATAGAGAAGTTGATAGATGAGATGATAGGAATTCAGAGAGAGAGAGTGAGTTAGACTTCAGAGCGAGAGGGTAGCGGTGCGCCACGCTGCCGGGGGGGTGGTTGCCAGACGTATGGACCGGTTGGCAGCCCTGCGCTTATAGCTAGGTGCGACAGGGTTGGTAGTACATTGCCGCCTGCCTATGCTGTCTGGGCTGCCCATGTTGTTGTACAGCACATTGCCTGGAGGCTCGCTGTGTGCTCTATGACGAGGTTGCCTAGAACCTTTGAGATTCTAACATCCCTTGCCCTCTCTCCCCAATTTCTCACGGTTGCACTCTTTCTCTCTGACGACATTACTCTCATTTCATTCTTCTCTCTATTTAAATGCATACCCTTCCCTTGAGGTCCTAAAGGAGTTCAGCACTCACCTCTCGTATTACTCTTAGGACAAGCATATATTTACATGTATTAGATTTAAGGGGTTAATGTGAACAGCGATCTTCTTGATGAGGATAGTTGGTGAACGTTCTACATGTTCACAAGTTATATGCCCAGCTCATCATCCAATTTGTGACTAGACTAGTGCCATGTGTAAGAGCCCGACTATGCCCAGGAGTTGTCTGTAGAGGGGCGAGGACTTAGCCTTGATTTGCCTACCGAGCCAGGAGCGAGTGCAGTACCAGAGACTACAGCTCGCTCGTAGTGCCGGTATAGTAGAGTAACGTAATTTATCTGTCCTTGTGTTCTCTGCAGTCTTTTCCTGGGTTCTCGCTTTCGGTGCTGGGACTCGTTGTTCCTGTGACTTGGCCTGCTAGCTAGAACACATGGGGATGATGAGTGGGTGATATCTTTATTTTACTATGCATTGCAGCTCTCTTTAAGTTTATGTATGTAACACTTTACAATACACATTACTCACACACAAGACAACACTATTAATACTTTCATGTATCAATTAACTGCACTGTCGTTTTGCTGCTGTTTCCGGAGTTCTATTGCGTAGGGCGCATACGGACTCAGAGGGGAGACAGAGTGAGAGAAGCGAAGTAGCCTATGCGGTAGTAGGCTACCGGCGCAGTACTGTTGCCTGCAACCTTTTAGTTATTCCAAATATAGATTCTGCACGCGCTTTCAAGTAGGCGTGTACATTTGTTATTTAGCATTTCACTGTCATACCTTTAGCCTGCTTCTATTCTTACATTATTAGAGGCTTAATATTAACGTAGTTTCTTGAGTATTGCATTTCTTTAGTCATAACGTAACCTATAAATGTCTGAGGGAGTTTAGCCTCATAGCCTACCCCTGTTGTACACTTTCGCCGAGTTAAGGTACCTCGTTACCATAGACGATAACTCTGTAGGGCGTTGGTGCTTTTGTTGTCTGGAGCATATAGTATTTGGGACTGGAATCGAGCGTGTCGTTGTCACATAAGCCATTTCTGTCCTACGATCAAGAATCCCGAATATGTATTGCCGATCCAGCCGTAACAAAATGGCGACCTTGCACAAGATTCAGTAGTATCCTATCACATGTTTTTTGGAGAACTATTCTATGCTACCTAGTAGAGCTGGCTAGAATTTTCTTGCATATTGGAGGAATTTTTATTGTGTCATTATTGTATTGGTGGACTTGCAGATTGTTTCGTTAGGGGTGTCTAGAGTAGAGTCATTCAAGCATCTTTAACATTTTGTGAGTCGAGACTGCAATTAGTAATAAGCACTTCTTTTTTTTTATGAACAGCAATTGTATAACCAGCACTATGTCTAATGACTCATCATTTACGGGGGAGGATAACACGGTACAGCCTAGTAACCAGCAAGTACAACAGATGTTTAGGGAGGGGAGTGTTATAAGTGGAGAGAGGGATGCCCGGGCATTTTTGCAGACACCTTTGACCGAACAGCGCCTGCAGGCTATTGATTGTTACGGTCTTCGCTGTTTAGCCACGGTTTTGGGGCGGGACTGTCCTGACAGTTGGCCCAAGAAGAATTTGGTGGCATGTTTGTTGGGTGATGGCGATGGGGCGGTGGGTGGAGTGGGGTCTTGGGGGGTTCCCTCCAAGCCTCCATTCCACTCTACCCCTGAGCTGGGCCCTCAGCCAGCGAGTCTTAGCACGATGCAGCAGGAGGGTTCTCAATGGCAAGCTGGCTTACCCGTAAACACGTCTCGGTGTGGATCCCCCATTTTGTGCTCTCCCCCCCCAGGCCTGTCTCCTGAGATGTTATTTCAGCTAGAACTAGCTAAGTTTAAGCTGCAGGAGACTCAGATACAACAGGCTAGTATAGAACGGATTAAGCTGCAGGAGACTCAGATACAACAGGCTAGTATAGAACGCATAGAGGTTGCTAGAATCCAAGCCAATCAGGATGCAACCAGGTACCAGGCTGAAATGGATGTCGAGAAGTCTAGAGTAGAGACCACGGGGCGTCATCTCGGTGGTGGGCACTGGGTTACAGACTCACTTTCGCATTTAATTAAGTTAGTACCCGCATTTGATGAGACAGCAGTGACTGAGTTTTTTGCTCGTTTCGAAAAGAAGTGTCGTGAGTATGACTGGCCGGAGGTTAAATGGGCAGCATTAGTTTCATCACGTCTAGTGGGTAAGGGGTTGAAAGCCTACGATGCACTGTCACTGGACGAGAGTGTAGTGTATGGACTGGTGAAGGAGGCTGTGCTCCGGGCCTACGAACTGCAACCCGAAACTTATAGATTGAAGTTCCGTGGCGTGAATAAGAAGAGCGACGTCAGTTTTATGGAGCACGCACGGGACTTAACAGATGCAGGTAATAACTGGTTTCGGTCCGAGCACGCAGAGTCGGCTGAGGAAATTAAGCAACTTTTCTATCTGGAACAGTTTTACCAATGTACTGGAACCGATCTAACGCTGAACATTAAGGAAAAATGTCCCAAGACAGTAGAGGAGGCTGCCAAGATGGCAGACCTCAGATTATCATTGATTCGTGGTTGCGGTGCCGCTCAGAGGGCTGAGTCAGGGCAGAAGGGGCGCTATACCCCACCCACCAGAGTTTTCGATAATAACAAATCCTATGACACACATAACCACACTAAATGCATTGCACCTAATAACACCTACAAACACAAGCCTCTCCCGTTTACTAAAGGTCAGGCCCCTTCTTCGCCCGCACAAGGGAAGAAGCCCATTGGGGATGTGAAATGTTACAAATGTCAGAAGCTAGGCCATTATTCACGTGAGTGCCCTAGTAACACTCCCGCTAAGCCGGTGTCATTGGTTCACAGTATCGGTGTGTCTCTGAAGGCTGCAGCAACTGCCCGGGGTAGGTTGTCAGCAGCTGAGGCACACGCGGTAAAGAAGCGTACGGAAGGCTCGACACCTGTCCGGGACACTTTCTGTAGCCATCGGGGGCACGGGTTTGTGAGCTGGGGGAGTGAACTACGGAGGGTTGACTTGCTGAGGGATACGGGGGCTTCGCAAACTTTGTTGAGGAACTTCACAGGGAAACCGATAAATGCGGCCAGAGTTGTTGTGGTGCAGGGTATAAATGCTACGAGGTCATACCCACTTGTGAGGTTGGAGTTGAGAGTGGGAGAGGTGTGCAGGGAGCTGGATGTAGGGATCGTTGAGTGTTTGCCAGTTGAGGGCGTCGACCTTCTTCTCGGCAACGACTTTGCGGTGCCCACTTCCGGGACTCCACCCTTAGTCGTTGCCGAGAGGGCGGCCGACGTGGATGGTGAGAATCGGGAATGGGTTGGGAGGTGCCAACAGGATGAGATGGCCTGTGTGGTAACCCGATCTCGCTCTGCGGCTCCTGCACAGCCTAGCACTCAACCTCGGGGACAGTGGAGGAAGGATCAGGAGAAGGTTGCTAAGGGCAGGAAAAGGGACATTGATTCTGCTGCACTTCTCGGTGATTCGGTACTTGGACCTATAATAAACACGGGAGTTGACTCTGGCCCAGATATGGTGTGTAACAAGGCAGAGTTGGGTAAGACTTCGCGTGAGGCAAGAGCTGTAGCGAGAGCCACTAAGGCAGTAGAGCCTACTAGCCGGGGTAATGTCTTATTAAAAAACCATCTTGATGCATTGACGCCCAGGGACATTAGTGAGCAGCAGCTGCAAGACGCTAGCCTAGCTCGTTATAGCAATGGTGCCATAGAGTTGGAGGAAGATGGGGATGCGAAGCCGGGAGATTTCTTTAGGCTCAACAGGATATTGTACCGCAGATTTCTAGACCCAAAATCGAAGTGGGAGGGCGGTGCGAGGGTAGTAGACCAGGTGGTTGTTCCAAATAAGTATAGAGAGTCCTTATTGTGTCTGGCGCATGATGTGCCGGTGGCGGGTCATTTGGGGGTAACAAAAACATTGGCGGCATTGGGCAGGTTTTTCTGGTGGCCTGGGGTCAAGGCTGATGTCTGTGCATGGGTGGCTGGGTGTGCGACCTGCCAGACAACGGGGAAGCCTAACCAGACCATCCCGAAGGCACCTTTGTTTCCCATACCTGTCACCGGGCCTCCGTTCAGCAAAGTTGTAGTAGATTTGGTTGGCCCTTTCCCACCTACTAGTAGTGGCAATAAATTCCTGTTGACAATCATGGATGTGGCTACGAGATACCCGGACGCATACCCCATGAGAAACGGCTCGGCAAAGGCAGTTGTTAAAAACTTATTATTGTTCTGTTCCCGTTATGGATTTCCACGTGAGGTGCAGTCAGACCAGGGGAGCAATTTTACATCCAAATTGTTCAAGCAAACCCTTCAGTTGCACGGTATATGTTCTGTAGTGTCGTCAGCCTACCATCCCGAGAGTCAGGGAGTCTTGGAGCGGTGGCACTCGACCCTGAAGAGTATGCTACGCTGTTACTGTGCAGAACATGACACTGATTGGGATTTGGGTCTGCCGTATGTTCTGTTCGCTGCACGTGAAGTCCCAGGAGAGAGCCTGGGGTTCAGTCCAAATCAACTAGTCTTTGGCCATAATGTGAGAGGACCTTTAAGTATGGTGAAAGAGATCTGGGAGGGCGAAGAGAAGCCGGGGTCTGTACTTAAATATATCCTTGAGAGCCGGGAGAGACTTATAGGTTGCATGGCAGCGGCAGGTAATAACTTGGTTAATGCACAGGCGGTCATGAAGCACCAGTATGACGCCAAGGTGAAGCTTCGGGAGTTTTCGGTGGGTCAGGAGGTAATGTTGCTTTTACCTTTGCCTGGACACCCCCTTTCTGCCAAGTTTATTGGGCCGTATGTGGTGGCTAAGAAACTGTCCGACCTTGATTATCTCGTTGCAACACCTGACCGTAGAAAAAAACATCAGTTATGTCATGTTAACCTCATGAAAGAGTATGTGAGACGCCCCTCAGAGCCTCTCACTGTCCCTGTGCTGGCCTGCAGCGGCCAGGGTGGAGAAGGAGGTGGGGACAGTCATGCTGCTGAGGAGGATAGCTGGGACTGTGTCATTTCCGCGGAACAGTGGGCGGGGAATACTGAACAAGAGGCTAGGCAAGCTGTAAGTCACCTGCCTGAG
Source organism: Lithodes maja (assembly GCA_037953745.1). Classification (NCBI taxonomy): domain Eukaryota; kingdom Metazoa; phylum Arthropoda; class Malacostraca; order Decapoda; family Lithodidae; genus Lithodes; species Lithodes maja. Next base: position 22,350 of record JBAKBP010012544.1, on the reverse strand, counting down.
CACCAGGGTGCTGCTGTCCTAGGCCTGTTCAGGTCATACCCCTCTGTTTTCGCCGAACACCCAGGTCTCACTACTCAGGTAACGCACGACGTGGACGTCGGTGATAATGTGCCCTTCAAGTCAGTGCCCTACCGTGTGCCCCCGGTAAAGTTGCCAGCTTTACGGGAGGAGTTAAAGTACATGGTTGAGAGAGGGATGATCACTGAAGGTTATGTGAAGTGGACATCACCCGTCACGTTGCAGCCAAAACCTGACGGCAAGGTGCGGTTCTGCATAGATTTTCGTAGGCTAAATGGCTTGACCACTACCAACCCTTACCCTTTGCCTCGAGTTGACGACAGCGTGGACAAGATAGGGAATGCAAAGTACCTTACTAAAATTGATCTTGTAAAAGGCTACTGGCAAGTACCCCTGTCGGACCGAGCTAAGCAAGTTTGTGGTTTTGTGGTAGATGGCAAGACCTACCAATGTAACGTAATGCCTTATGGGCTTAAGAACGCACCTGCCACGTTTCAGAACCTGATGAACGATATTTGTGACGAAATCCCTAACTGCACGGTCTACCTTGATGACGTGATAGTGTATGATGACAATTTTGAAAATCACCTAAGGCACTTAGAGACCCTGTTTGGGAAGTTGCACGATGCTGGGCTGGTGGTGAACCTGAGGAAGTGCGAGTTTGTAAAGGCTACTGTGCAGTATCTTGGCTTCGTGGTCGGGTTAGGCCGGGTGTGCCCCCCCCTGAGCAAGATACAGGCTATCAATATGTTTCCCAGGCCCACCACTAAGCGCCAGGTCATGCGGTTCCTAGGTATGATAGGCTATTATAGGCGCTTCATCCGGGGATACTCTACTGTCTTAGCACCGTTAACTGATCTACTGTCGAAGTCAGTGAAGTTCTGTTGGGCTGCGGAGTGTCAGAGGGCTTTCGACCTAGTCAAGCACCTGCTGTGTACACATCCGATTTTGAGAGCCCCAGACTTCTCCAGGAGTTTTCAGCTGGCGACTGATGCCAGCGGTGTGGGTGCCGGGGCAGTGTTACTGCAGACTGATTCCGAGGGCTTGGAACACCCAGTGAGCTTCTTTTCTCGCAAGTTTAATTCGGCACAAAGGAATTACTCGACTATAGAGAAGGAGCTTCTTGCTATCGTCTTGTCGCTCAAACATTTCGAAGTTTATGTTCCAGCCTACGGCCCGGTAGTGACGATTTATACGGACCATCATCCCTTGAAATTCCTAAATCAGTTTCACAATCGGAATATGCGGTTGACCAGGTGGTCCCTAATGCTCCAAGAGTATAATCTCAACATTCAGCATATTGCCGGGAGTGAGAACGTGATAGCAGATTGTCTATCAAGGGTTGATGATCCAGGATAGTCGTGCACGGTGTGTGGGTTGAGCAGGAGTAAAATTAGGCTATCATAACGCCGTCCAAAAAGATTATAAAAACAATAAAATAAACGAGAAATTTTTTTTGGTTTTGTAAGTCTTTCTTGTTGTAGCATGATGCATGCGATATTGTGTTTTATGTATAATTCACACTTCAGTTGTTGTGCACCTTTTGCAATTAGTGGCAGCTAAGGGTAGCAGGTCGGTTGGTTGCCTGTCAGATTTTGATAATGCTTCTAAGGTCGATTATCTAAAATCTTGGGGGGGCTGTGACGCACCCAGTGCGTAGCAACGTAACCTGATTGTACTCCTTGGTACTCCACTGTACCGTCACGGACCGTGTACCATGCTGGCTGCTTATATTGAGTGTGACAACGTATAACTATGTTCTTTGTATCTCTGCAAAGGTCTCGTCATTTGCTAACCAGTGGTGGGTTTTGTTTTAAGCCATGTCGAGACCTTCCATTTAATATGTAGTATCAATAGAGAAGTTGATAGATGAGATGATAGGAATTCAGAGAGAGAGAGTGAGTTAGACTTCAGAGCGAGAGGGTAGCGGTGCGCCACGCTGCCGGGGGGGTGGTTGCCAGACGTATGGACCGGTTGGCAGCCCTGCGCTTATAGCTAGGTGCGACAGGGTTGGTAGTACATTGCCGCCTGCCTATGCTGTCTGGGCTGCCCATGTTGTTGTACAGCACATTGCCTGGAGGCTCGCTGTGTGCTCTATGACGAGGTTGCCTAGAACCTTTGAGATTCTAACATCCCTTGCCCTCTCTCCCAATTTCTCACGGTTGCACTCTTTCTCTCTGACGACATTACTCTCATTTCATTCTTCTCTCTATTTAAATGCATACCCTTCCCTTGAGGTCCTAAAGGAGTTTCAGCACTCACCTCTCGTATTACTCTTAGGACAAGCATATATTTACATGTATTAGATTTAAGGGGTTAATGTGAACAGCGATCTTCTTGATGAGGATAGTTGGTGAACGTTCTACATGTTCACAAGTTATATGCCCAGCTCATCATCCAATTTGTGACTAGACTAGTGCCATGTGTAAGAGCCCGACTATGCCCAGGAGTTGTCTGTAGAGGGGCGAGGACTTAGCCTTGATTTGCCTACCGAGCCAGGAGCGAGTGCAGTACCAGAGACTACAGCTCGCTCGTAGTGCCGGTATAGTAGAGTAACGTAATTTATCTGTCCTTGTGTTCTCTGCAGTCTTTTCCTGGGTTCTCGCTTTCGGTGCTGGGACTCGTTGTTCCTGTGACTTGGCCTGCTAGCTAGAACACATGGGGATGATGAGTGGGTGATATCTTTATTTTACTATGCATTGCAGCTCTCTTTAAGTTTATGTATGTAACACTTTACAATACACATTACTCACACACAAGACAACACTATTAATACTTTCATGTATCAATTAACTGCACTGTCGTTTTGCTGCTGTTTCCGGAGTTCTATTGCGTAGGGCGCATACGGACTCAGAGGGGAGACAGAGTGAGAGAAGCGAAGTAGCCTATGCGGTAGTAGGCTACCGGCGCAGTACTGTTGCCTGCAACCTTTTAGTTATTCCAAATATAGATTCATTATTACAATAAGTGACTACTGTTTATGTTCCTTCCATGTGTATTATTAGGTATCTACTGGATCATGAACATCTTGTATGCTACATGCTAGTGCATGTTAGTAGGGGACAGTTATTCTAGTGCACGCGCTTTCAAGTAGGCGTGTACATTTGTTATTTAGCATTTCACTGTCATACCTTTAGCCTGCTTCTATTCTACATTATTAGAGGCTTAATATTAACGTAGTTTCTTGAGTATTGCATTTCTTTAGTCATAACGTAACCTATAAATGTCTGAGGGAGTTTAGCCTCATAGCCTACCCCTGTTGTACACTTTCGCCGAGTTAAGGTACCTCGTTACCATAGACGATAACTCTGTAGGGCGTTGGTGCTTTTGTTGTCTGGAGCATATAGTATTTGGGACTGGAATCGAGCGTGTCGTTGTCACATAAGCCATTTCTGTCCTACGATCAAGAATCCCGAATATGTATTGCCGATCCAGCCGTAACAATAGTCATTCCTCTATCATCCAAAGCCTTTCTTACACAGTCTCTCCATCTCAATGGGGGTCTTCCTGCCCTTCTATCTCCCCTTGTATCTGACTCACATATTCTCTTTGTAAGCCTTTCATCTCCCATTCGTTCAACATGACCATACCAGCTCAGCACCCTTCTGTCCACTCTGGCTGACAAATGTTCCTGCTGCCCCACTCTCCTACGTATCTCTTCATTCCTCAATCTGTCTCTACGAGTAACTCCACACATACTCCTCAAGCAGCTCATCTCCATCACATCCAGCCCTCTTTTCTCCTTTTTCTTCAGAGCCCATGTCTCAGCCCCATACATCACTGTTGGCACAACAATTCCTTGATACAGTGCACTTTTTACTTTCACTCCGAGATTTCTCGTCTTCCACATACTTCCCATTGCTCCGAAAACCTTCCTTCCTTCACACACTCTCTGTTTTACCTCCACTTCCATACCTCCACTCCTGCTTATTGTTCCTCCTAGATATTTAAAACACTCTACTTGTTCCAATATTTCCCCATCCAGCCTCACATCTAGATTCACCCTATGCTCTCCCCTATTACACACCATTACTTTACTTTTATTGACGTTCACCTTCAGTTTCCTCCTTCCACAAACCACACCAAACTCTTTGACTACCTGCTGCAGTTTCTCATCAGAATCCGCCACCAATGCTGTGTCATCAGCGAACAGCAACTGATTCAACTCCCAATCTCTACCATTCTTTCCTACTAAACCCAATCCTCTTCCCATAGTTCTCCTTTTCACCTCCCTCACCACACCATCCATAAACATATTAAACAGCCATGGTGACATTACACAACCCTGTCGCAAACCTACCTTTACCTCAAACCATTCACTCAACTCACCATTTCCTACTCTCACACATGCTCTGCTCCCTTCATAAAAACTCTTAACTGCTTCTAACAAATTTCCTCCTATTTCATAAATCCTTAACACCTTCCACATTGCTTCACGGTCCACACGATCATACGCTTTTTCCAAGTCCATAAAAGCCCAAAATATCTCCTTATGCTTCTCTAAATACTTCTCGCATAACTGTCTTATTGCAAACATCTGATCCGCGCACCCTCTTCCCCTCCTAAAACCGCACCGTTCTTCTCCTATTGCAACTTCCGTACACTTTATTATCCTCTCTATCAACACCCTGCCATACAGCTTTCCAACCACTGACAATAAACTAATACCTCTATAACTTGAACACTCCTGCCGATCTCCCTTCCCCTTGTACAACGGCACAATACATGCACTCTTCCAGTCTATTGGTACCATTGACACAGCAAAGCACACATTGAAAAGTCTCACCAACCAATCTATTATCACATCTCCACCCTTCTTTATACACTCCACAGCAATACCATCCAAACCTTCTGCTTTTCCCGCTCTCATTTGTTTCACTGCTTCTTTCACCTCATTTTCCTCAATCCTTTCATTCATTCCCTGCCACCTGGGTGGCCTGGGTAACCTATCTCCATCCACCTCTGCTTCAATCACTGCTTCTCTTCCATCTCTTGTATTTAACAAAGATTAAAAATACTCGGCATATCTTTTCCTCACTTCAACTAGTTCCACTAGTAATTCTCCATTTTCATCTTTCACTGACTCTTCCCTCTTTTGTCCTCCTTTCCTTACTTTATTTACCTCCTTCCAGAACATCTTCTTTCGTTCTTCAAAATTCTCACTCAGCCTTTGGCCCCACCTTTCGTTTGCATCTTTTTTCGCTTCTCTAATTTTCCGTTTTGCCTCTCTCCTTTTCTCCTTGTACCTCTCCCATACCTCAACACTACCATCCTGTAAAACCCTCTCAAAACACTGTCTCTTCTCCTCAACTGCCTTTCTCACCGTATCATTCCACCACTCGCTTCCCTTCCTGATACCTCTGCCTCCTACTTTCCTTTTGCCGCATACTACCTCTGCACTTGCTTTCACTCCTTCCTTAAACTGTTGCCATTCAATCTCTACTTCTCTCTCTTCCATCTCTCTCACTTCCATCCACTTTTCATTTAGTCTTTCCTTGTACTCCCTCTCTTTTTCACTCTTCTCTAACTCACTAACTTTTATTACCTCTCTTACTTCACGCTTGTCTCTTATTCTCCTGTAACTCTTAACTCTTAGCTCAATTAACTCTTATTACAATTACAGTTACATATGTACACAGACCACCATAGAGAGAGAGAGTGTGTGTGTGTGTGTATTACAGTTACAGTTACATATATACACAGACCACCATAGAGTACAAAGGAGTACAAAGGAAATCAAGCAACAACAGGTCTAGTGACCCTTCTAGGCTGCTTGTCCTCCAAAACACTGAGGATCAAGTGTCCAAACAGTGGTTTAGAGTGGGTAAGGGAACATTGGAAAGGGAACTACTGCCCTAGAACTAATGTCCGTGGCAGGATTAGGAAGTTAGTAGGGGACAGATGGGTTAGTAACTGAGGGGGGTATACAATAAAGTTATTCATTTACAAACGCAGTCAGTCGCGGGTTTGATGCGAGATATTTGTCTAAGCGGAGTTTAAATGAATCAACGGTGCTGCAGTCTATAACGTCTCGGGGAAGCCCATTCCACAAGTTGACAACTCGATTGAAGAAGAAATTCTTAGATTCGTGTGAGTTAAAAGATTTACCAATAATTTTGCAACCGTTTCCCCGCGTGTAATTAGATTGGTCGATAGTGAAGTACTTACTACAGTTCATATTGTCGATGCCTTTGATGATTTTGAACACTTGAATTAAGTCGCCTCTTAATCTGCGCTGGGTTAAAGGAAATAGATTTAATTCTCTAAGACGCTCTTCGTATGGTTTGTTCTTTAGGCTAGGTATCATTTTGGTAACTCTACGTTGAACTCGTTCTAGCTTGTTTATATCTTTTTGGTAATAAGGGCACCAGGATTGAACGCAGTATTCCAGAAGAGGGCGGACTAAGGAATTGTAAAGGGTTAGGATAACATCTTTGGATTTATGCTCAAATGACCTGCCTATAAAGCCAATTATTTTGTTTGCCTTCTTAACAACTTCTGAACATTGTTGACTCGGTTTTAGGTTACTCGATATTGTTACTCCCAGATCGGTTTCTTTGTTTACATTCTTAAGCTGAGTGCCATTCATCGAATAGTTTGCTTTCTCATTTAGGTATCCGATATGTAGTACTTTACATTTATCCGCATTGAAACTCATTTGCCAAATTTGGGCCCAATATGACAATTTATTTAGATTGTGTTGCATATCGTCAACTTGTTCTTTTGAGAGTACGCTATTTGCAATTTTTGTATCGTCAGCAAATTTCGAGACTGTACAGGTGAGACCCTCATCTATGTCGTTGATGTAAATTAGAAAGAGAATTGGTCCTAGTACCGATCCCTGGGGTACCCCACTACTTACATTGGTCCATTTAGATGCCTTACCGTTTATGACTACTCTTTGCTTTCTGTCGCTGAGCCAATTTTCTATCCATTTCAACACACCGTCTTGTATTCCATGCGCTTTTAGTTTTAGCAGTAATCGTTTGTGGGGAACTTTGTCAAAGGCCTTTTGAAAATCAAGGTATATAATATCTACAGCTTTACTCTCATCGTAGAGGTTGAAGATATCGTGGAAGAAGTCTAAGAGGTTTGTTAAACAGGAACGTTTTTTACGAAAGCCGTGTTGAGTATCTTTAAGTAAGTTATTTGCCTCTAAGTGATTTACGAGTCTGTCTCTTATGACCGTTTCTAGCATTTTACATACAATTGAGGTTAAGCTAATTGGACGATAGTTACTGGGTAGGGATTTGCTGCCTTTTTTGAATATCGGTGTTACGTTGGCTAGCTTCCACTGATCAGGCATAGTCCCAGACTGCAAGGATTCATTGAATAGCAATGTCAGTGGTTTGGAGAGCTCATCCTTAGCTTCCTTTAGAACTCTAGGTGAGATTGTATCAGGTCCAGGCGTTTTATTTACCTTGAGTTTATCTAAACAATTCAATACTTCTCTCTCTGTAACGGTGATATTGCTTAGAACATCTGAATTATCAATCTGAATCGGCGATGGTGTAGGGATATCACTGAGGTCTTCGGTTGTAAAAACTGATGCAAAGAAGGTATTGAGGGCATTACTCATTTGTACTTCGTCTTTGGTGTATTCTCCATTTTCATCGACTAACGGTCCAACAGTTGAAGTAACTACTTTTTTCTTTCTGATATAACTATAGAATTCTTTCGGGTTTGTTTTACTTTGATTCGCAACATGTAACTCCAGGGTCTTTTTACTTTGCTTAATTAACTTTTTGGCTTTGCGTCGTAGCTCTACAAATTTCACCCGTTCTTCGTCATTTTGTGAGGATTTTAATCTATCATTAGCAAATTTTTTAGCAAGCAGACAGTCTGAAATATCTTTATTCCACCATTTGGGCTTATCATTTTGGCCTGGACGCCGTATTTTCGATGGTATGCAGTCTTGCACTGCCTTAACCCTCCGTTCCCGGATGGGCTCTTGAACGCCCATAAAAAAGCATGTAACAGAAACCCGGATGGTCCCTTAAACACCCATGACGTCACAGCCTGTGAGCTTGCTGTGCGCGGCGTCGGTCCGACGCATGTAAACAACAGCCGGCTGGACCGACGCTCCGCATCTCCGGCCACAAGAAGGAGAGCGTCGCTTGTTCTTGTGTGCCTGTATGTTGTTGTTAAGTATCGAAAAGTGGTGTAAAGTGGCTGTTTTGGCCATAAAGTTATCTCCAATGAAATCATCATCACAGCTCAACCAGTTGACTTAGAGAGCTCTACTTAATGCCATTCTACAGGTAAATAACACAGCTACGCTTGGGGATGCGCGGGAATGCGGGAAGCAGTCTGATTAACGAATATACGGTAGCCTAGCCTAGACGTTTTTCGGCCAAAACACCCGGATTTCGAGGAATATATATATAATACATAGCCGGGGCTGGAGGGTTAAGGTAAGTGGTTGTGAAACACTCCCAAGATGTATTTATGTCGTTATTGTTAGTCAGAAAGCTCCAGTCAGTTTCTTTAAGTTTTGATTTAAGTTTATGAAAATTTGCTTTCTTGAAATTAGGGACTTTCTCAATGCTGCTATTTGATTTGTTACTAGTAAACTTTAAAGTGAAAGTTATCGTACGATGGTCGCTGTTACTGAATTCATCACCAACATTCAAATTCTCTATTAATTCTTCTTTTGTTGCGAGTACAAGGTCAAGCACATTATTACCACGGGTCGGAGATTGTACAAATTGAAAAAGTTAACTCTCTTGCAAGTTAGCATAGAGGTCGTGTCCAGAGTGTGAAGTAAGAATATCGCCCCATTTAGTCACGGGTAAGTTGAAATCGCCAAGAATTACGGTATCTTGTATGTTAGTTATTTCTGCAATTTGTTCATAAATTTCACTGTCAGTTTGCACTGATTGAGATGGGGGTCTGTATAATAAAGCTAGTGTTATTTTAGTTCCTCGTTTATTATTTAATAGTACGTAAGATATGTCTATATTCGCAATTTGAGGTTTTGACATTAAGACGGGATTAAGACTTTCCTTTATAAAAAACAGAACTCCTCCTCCATTTCTATTGATCCGACTTTTCTCAAACATTGTATAACCAGGAAGCGTATATTCGGCTAAAAAGTCTCTGTCTTCCGTATTTAACCAAGATTCTGTAATGCCGATTATATCATAATGTTCTGTAAACACGATTTCCTCTAGATCTGAAAATTTATTGCGTATGCTACGAGCATTTACATAAAACACCTTAAGAGTATTAGAGTTGGATGTTACTGATTGTGCATTGTCTGAATTTTCAGTTCGTATTTGACTTACACTACCCTGTCTTGGGTCTGGTTGACCCCGTTTTTTGAACGGAAATCCTTGACTGCATCGTTCAGCAGACGACCAAGACGTGCAGCTCCTACTTCATTGAGATGTACACCATCTCCTGAAAACAAAGATTTATCATAGCAAAAATTATCCCACGTGTCGACAAAGCCGATGTCCTCCTCCCTGCAGAGTTTGGCTAGTCGGCGATTTGTACTGGTAGCTATGTTGTAGAATCGGTTTTCTACATCAATCCGGGGAACAATTCCTGAAATTAAGATTCTATTAGATTTTTCCTTGAAGGACCTGATCAGCCGCCGGTACTTGCAAAGTAGTTCCTCTGACCGCGTCCGTTGGACATCGTTAGATCCAACGTGGATGATGTACGTAGTGCTTGCGGGGGCGAGCCTGGAAACCTCTTCCAGAGCCGCAACAATGTCGTCCACGCCGCCACCTGGGATACAGAATCGCTTTCTGGTCCTGGGTGCCCTGGCGCAGAACTCGGTTAGTTGGCCACGGACCATGGAGTCGCCCACAAGCCGAACTTCTTC
>JBAKBP010012544.1:0-7500 GCA_037953745.1 Lithodes maja | reverse complement strand
GAGTCACGCAGATATCTGGGTAGGGCGTTAAAGAGAAGAGGTCCTCGTGGTGTCGCAAAGGCGTTCTCCTTGAGCGTCTTAACTCTGGTGGCTGCTCTGGGGTGTACCCGCTGTATGTGGCAGAGACGGCCCAGTCGTCCACACACACACACACACACACATATACATACATGTCAATACCAAAACATACACATACAAATATTTCAACACACACACACACACACACATACATACATGTCAATACCAAAACATACACATACAAATATTGCAACACACACACACACACACACACACACACACACATATATACAGATTGATAGACGTTTAGTTTCCTCACCACTTCGTTAGTCTATTCACTGTAAGTAGGCGAGAAATCATGACCTCTATCCTCTGTAACTCAAAAAGGGCTAGAGCAAATTGGCTGTAAATTTCCACATCTATTCCTTGACAGACTCTTCCCAAATGGTAGAAACATTAGCTCGATTACTCCAGTCGTTTTTTAGTTACAGAGGTTAGAGGTCATGATTTCTCGCCTATATACAGCGAATAGACTAGTTTGTTTCAACTGACAGAATATGCAATCGTTTACTGGTTAATGTATCGATTTTCGCAGTGCAAGAGCCACCACAGTCAGTAACGGAAATCCGGCAGGCTCACTTTGTTCAATTTGGCTCAGCGAACAACTTTGGTCTCAGTGTTCCATGTCGTGGAAACAGCCATTTAGGAGGAGTAGTGAGTCAAAGGTTCCGGAGACCACAAAGAAATTCACTCAATTCAGCAAAACACAGCCCTCTACCTAGCGAAATCGGGAATTGGCTTAAGGGGGCCCACCTCGCTTTTTTCTCTTTCTCTCCCTCTCTCTTTGGATTGTATCCATTCGGCCCCATTCAGCCTACTGTTTGAAGACGTTTACCCCCATCCAGGTGTCAATATTTTCCTGGCGAGCGGTAGCGAGCCAGCATATATATATATTTTTGTTTTGACAGCAAGCTAAATTTGTACATTTTTCGATAGAAAAATGTCTCTGGCGAAGCCGGTTTTCTCCATACAATGCTGGCTGGCTATCGCTCGCCAGGAAGACATCGACACCTGGATGGAGATAAAAGTCTTAAAACAGATGGCTGAATGGGGCCGAATGGATACAAGCCAGCGAAAGAGAGAACAGGAGAGAAAGATAAAAAAAAAAAAAGCAGAGCCGGTGACCCCCCCTTCATGAAGATTTGAAAATGGTAATTAAAGTGGCCATGATTATAATTATGCTCTTATGAATTGATATGGGTAGTAATAAAGCCATCTAATACAAGTTTAGAAGAGTAAGCCATCACCAATACACCCAAAAATAAAACCATATAATACAAGGCTACAAGACTATCAATACACCCAAAAATAAAACCATATAATACAAGGCTACAAGACTATCAATACACCCAAAAATAAAACCATATAATACAAGGCTACAAGACTCATTATCAATACACCCAAAAATAAAACCATCTAATACAAGGTTACAAGACTATCAATACAGCCAATGTTTGTATAATATACATTTCGTATTGTATGTTTTTTACCAACCAACTTCTTCACTTCTAAACTCTACATACAAATACATATGACACTCCAAGGATTCGAACCCAGGACACTCACATCGAAATTCCGCGCACTTCTCCCTCGTGTTTAGCCCCATTAGTTTTGATATTTTAAGAGGTTCGGTTCATTAGTTTGACGTTTCTAAGACCTTTAGCCCCATTTTGTGTCAATATTAAGACTGTGTCATTTAGGTGTCGATTTTTTCCTGGCGAGCGAAAGCGAGCCTGTAGTATAAGAGGAGCCGGAACTGTACATATTTATCTTGAAGGAGGATCTTGGGGGGAGTGTTTTTTTTTGTTTTTTTTTTATAGGTTGAAGGAGATCTAGGGAAGAAGCTAAAAAGATAAAATATTCTATTCTATATACTCAGGCCCAATCCACACTTTCCCTATTCTTTTTATATATTTAATATATGTAATATATAGATGCATAAATTAGCAAATAAATGCGCTCATCCCCCCGGGGGGTGGATGGGACTCGTTAGCTTTGGTCGGCAACCCATCTAGGGGAGACAACCTTATACAAATCCGGGTGGATGGGACTCGTCAGCCTTGGTCGGCAACCTGTATAGGGGGAGTAAACCTTATACAAATTCGTACTGCTCACCTAAGGTGAAGCAGGTTAGTGGATGGACTAGCTGCGCACCACTGTAGAACAATAGTGCTAAAATATACATAGAAGGCCTCGGAGTCAGACGGACCCTAAGCTGAGTGGTCAATCCTGTAAGTCCTTCAATAAACTGGCACGGATTGTCCTTCTCACAAGGGTTAGGTCTGCTTAGGGGCGTTCTGTGTATGGCCACCCTCGTAAAGAGGAGTAAGGCGTCTGGCAATAGATAGATAGATAGATAGATCCCCCCGGGGGTTAAATAGCTGATACAACGAATTTTCTCTGTTCACTGTTTTTGTTGTGAGATGGTCAGGTAACGAGTTATCTACACACACACACACACACACACACACACACACACACACCTCGCCCCAAACCTTATGTACCTTCAAACCTACATATTTAGTAAATTTTGTACCTTTAAGCACACCACCGCTTGTCCACACACACACACACACACACACACACACACACACACACACACACACACACACGTACGCACACACACACAGACACACACACACACACACACACACACACACACACACACACACACCTCGCCCCAAACCTTATGTACCTTCAAACCTACATATTTAGTAAATGTTGTACCTTTAAGCACACCACCGCTTGTCCACACCCACACCCACACACACACACACACGTACGCACACACACACACACGTACACAGGGGCTGGTTCACTCAATGTAAACACTCCACCATGCCAACAAGACGTACACACACACACACATGCCTCCATACGTACACACATCAATACGTACATACATACATACATATGGTAACTATACAGTATATACTATAATACAGGCCCACTTTGTCATTTTAAGGTATATTTGGAACGTAAATTGAAATATGCCAATGCCTTCTATTACGTAACTCTCAGACGGGTTTATTGGGCGGGTCAACTTAAACTATTGGTTTCAGTGTATCCTCTGGTCGAACAGTTTCAGTGTATCCTCTGGTCGAACAGTGATAATCCTTTGGGAGAGAGAGAGTTACAAGGAGTTACAAGGAATAGTAAGTATCTGAGAGACCTTGTGGCCCATTCCGAGGAGATATTCAAGTGGAAGGAGAGAGACTGTTTAGTGCACTACACTCTTTACAGAGTGTGCATAACACTATCTCTACTCTCTTCTTGAACTACTGAAGAACTATTTACAACTTCGGAGGGAAGTTTGTTCCAGGTAGAACAGATCTTGTACTGTATGTGAAAAACATTCTACAAATACTAATGCTGAACCTTTTCAATTTTAATTTCCAGCCATGGTTGCGTGTTGTATTCATATTGAGGCTAAACATTTTGCTATAATCCACATTGTCAAAACCATTAAGTATTATATAAACTTCAATGAGCTTACCTTGTAGTCTGCGTGTCTCCAACAGGAAGAGATCAAGAGCTCTCAACCGGTCCTCATATCTCCTTCTAAGCGATGAAATAAGCTTTGTAGCCCTAGCTTGTACTCTTTCCAGTCGCTCTATATCTTTCCTGAGTGCTGGAGACCAGAACTGAACAGCATACTCCAGGAGAGAGAGAGAGAGTGAGTCAGCGAGTGAGTGAGTGAGTGTGTGTGTGTGTAATAATAATAATAATAATAAACGGTTTATTAAAGAATGGCAGCCTCATGAGCTGAAAATACACGTTGTGTGTGTGTGTGTGTGTGTGCTGCGAGGAGTTACAAGGAATAGTTAGTATCTCCCAAAAATCTTCTTGTTCATTCCGGGGAGACACTGTATGCAAATTAGCAGAGGGATTGTGAATTGTACTACACTCACTACAGAATAATATCTAAGCTCTTCTTGAATAATATCTAAGCTCTTCTTGAATAATATCTAAGCTCTTCTTGAATAATATCTAAGCTCTTCTTGAATAATATCTAAGCTCTTGAATAATATCTAAGCTCTTCTTGAATAATTGCTCTACTGACGATCTGTTTGTGCACTTTAAGGGGGTCACCGGCTTGTTTTATGTTTCTCTCCTTTTCCTCTCTTTCTGTGGCTTGTATCCATTCGACCCCATTCAGCCTACTGTTTTAAGACGTTTATCCCCATCCAGGTGTCGATTTCATCCTGGCGAGCTATAGCGAGCCAGCATTGTATGGAGAAATCCGGCTTAGCCGGAGAAATTATTCTATCGAAAAATGTACACATTTAGCTTGCTGTCAAAATAAAAATACATATATGCTGGCTTGCTACCGCTCGCCAGGAAAATATTGACACCTAGATGGGGGTAAAAGTCTTAAAACAGTAGGCTGAATGGGGCCGAATGGATACAAGGCAAAGAGAGAGGGAGAGAAAGACGAAAACGCGAGGTGGACTCCCTTAAAGGAAGAGAGAGAGAGAGAGAGAGAGAGAGAGAGAGAGAGAGAGAGAGAGAGAGAACAACAACAACTCGTATTTCAATTTATATTTTCCTTTGAGAGATAGTGAGTGAGAGAGAGCATTAATTATCGACTGCCAATAGAGCATTACTGGTTATATTAAGTTGGATGAGAGAGAGAGAGAGAGAGAGATCATTAATTACTTATCGACTATCAATACAAACCAAATTTATTAATATCTGTTCTTTGATGTAGGCATGTGTGTGTGTGTTATAATTTAATTTTAAGCATCGATGCAGTTATACGTAGGCTATGTCACGTGTATGTGTATGTTTCAGCATGTATGTGTATGTTTCAGCATGTATGTGTGTGTGTCTTAGTCTATGTTTGTATGTATGTATGTATGTGTGTGTGTGTGTGTGTGTGTGTACGTGCTTTAGTGTTTATATGTGTGTGTGTGTGTGTGTATGTGCTTTAGTGTGTGTGTGTGCTTGGATTCTTGGCACGTTTAGGTATGCAGACAGTGGTCAAGTTATTATTTGTTAAACTATGAATTACATGTGTTTCTGTTATTGTCTACTTAACCCAGCCATATTAATTTACTGTTTGATAATATATACAATTGTTATTTATCTGTATCCATCTGTGTAACTATATAACTTCATAATTACTCTTCTATCTATCTACCTATATCTATCTGTATTTCTGTATACTGTATATATCTACTTGTAATTATGTACCTACATACAGTATAGAACTGTATGGTTCGTATATTCGTCCATTTGTCGATATATAGTGTAGGATATATATACAGGCTACTGTATATATATATATATATATATATATATATATATATATATATATATATATATATATATATATATATATTAAATTATGTGTGTGTGTATGTTGTATATAAAAATCTTCCATTCCTTAAATTTCCCTCTCTCTCTCTCTCTCTCTCTCTCTCTCTCTCTCTCTCTCTCTCTCTCTCCTCTCTCTCTCTCTCTCTCTCACCGCACGGCAACAGGGGGGGAGGAGCTAAGAGAGAGAGAGGGGGGGGGGTAATTTTAATGGACACCCTGCCTGGGGAGCGAGAGGGAGAGGCAAGTGGCAACAGTGAGAGAGAGAAAGAGAGAGAGAGATAGAGCTAGAGAGAGAGAGAGAGAGAGAAAGAGGGGGGGGGCGAATCACAGATATAGAGATTGATTTATAAATATATAGCAGAGAAGGAGAGTGAGAGAGAGAGAGATGATGATTATTATGAATTAAAAGAACATACATAATATGCAACGGCAACACTTTCGCCAAGTGAGAGAAAAAAAATATATATATATTATTTAATGGGGTTCTGGGTTAGCTACAAGATAAGGTACGGATATCGGACTACCTCGATATGATCTAGTTCATTGTTGTCTTTATCATCTGTAATAATAATAATAATAATAATAATAATAATAATAATAATAATAATAATTGTATATCTGTTTCAAGGCTTAAGGGGACAGTGGCTGTTTGTTTGGTCTATTAATTCAGTTATTCATATATTTTCTAGTTTCCTCCCTAGACCTCCATCAAGCTTAGAAAAACACCCCCTAGACCCCCCTTCAAGATAGATTTGTACATTTTTCGGTAGCAAAATGTCCCGGCCAAAGGCCGATTCCTCTTAAAATTACCGGCTCGCTATCGCTCGTCAGGAAAAAATCGACACCTAAATGGCACGAAGGGTCTTAATATTGACAAAGAAACGGGGTGAAAGGTCATAAAATCCCCAAACTAATGGAACCAACGTCTTAAAATCTCAAAACTAGTGGGGCTAAACATTAGGGAGAAGGGGGTCCAGAAAAAAATGGTCTGTCAGAGAAAAGGTGTGGAAAGTTACAGCCCATTTTCTGTAGCTCATCTTAGTCAGTTCCAAAGGTTAGGGTTCAGGATTTATGCCTTACCTATTTGGAACAGGGTATAGTGTTTATATAATTATTTCTATCCTTTTCTATAACTGTGTTGGTGGTGTAATGGTTTAGGTGCTTATGTTCTGGGTGTGGGTGTCCCGAGTTGGAATCCCGGGAGGACCATATGCTTTCATTAGTTTATTCAAGTACATTGGGGTCTGTAATTGATGATTAATGTTAAGAACGGGGTGTTTGTTACTTATAAGTACATATTTATGCTATGGTATAAATATTATAGCAGACTGATTTTGTGAAAACTTGGCATTAATATGACTTGGATGTATATTACTTTCATATATTTCCATTAAATATCGGAAAATTCGCTGCTAAAAGATTCAGTTTATCAGCAGCTGGGGAAAAATAGACTATGTATGTATGTATGTATGTATATGTATGTAAAAATAGACTTATGTATGTATGTATGTATGTAGTATATGTATGTAAAAATAGACTGTATGTATGTATATATGTATATGTATGTAAAAATAGACTATGTATGTACTGTATGTATGTATGTATGTATGTATATGTATGTAAAAATAGACATGTATGTATGTATATGTATGTAAAAATAGACTATGTATGTATGTATGTATGTATATGTATGTAAAAATAGACTTATGTATGTATGTATATGTATGTAAAAATAGACTTATGTATGTATGTATATGTATGTAAAAATAGACTATGTATGTATTATGTATGTATGTATATGTATGTAAAAATAGACTATGTATGTATGTATATGTATGTAAAAATAGACTATGTATGTATGTATGTATATGTCTGTAAAAATAGACTATGTATGTATGTATGTATGTATATGTATGTAAAAATAGACTATGTATGTATGTATATGTATGTAAAAATAGACAATGTATGTATGTATGTATATGTATGTATATGTATGTATGTATGTATGTATATGTATGTAAAAATAGACTATGTTGATGTGATGTATGTGATATGTAAAAATAGACTATGTATGTATTGTATGTATATGTATGGAAGGGG
>JBAKBP010012543.1:17500-66973 GCA_037953745.1 Lithodes maja | reverse complement strand
GTTGAGCCCCCCCCCCCCCCCCCCCCATAGTGATTTGAAAAGACATTAGCCTAACCTAACAACCTTACCTAGCCTAACCTAGTATTATGGGTGGGGGCTGCCGCCCCCTCGCTGGTTGAGTACTAATCCCTTAGTAATTAACAAATAAAATTGGCTGTCGGTTAGATTATAAGATTATACGACGGTGAAAGAAAAGTCTATGAAGTCTACTGTGTTTACTCTGCAATGTTCAGCTTTGTTTGTACATTGATAACGGGAAAGTACCGTATTGACAACCTTGTTACGAAAATAAAATTTTAGTAGCATACTTTTATATTGGGTTTTTCCGAGGGTTTCACATTTTCATATGACAACCTTGTTACGAAAAATAAATGTTAGTACCATACTTTTTTATTAGGTTTTGCCGAGGGTTAAAACAAATTTTCTTATGATCTTTAGAGCATATAGATTCAATATTTATCTTCAAATATATCAACAAAATTCGTGGTATTAAAATAACATTGAACCCTAAATTCTCCCTATTATTTTATAATTTAGGCCATTTTTATGTTTGTCCTTTAATGTCACCCACGTCTGAAAGACCAAGTAGACCAGCTAAATGCTTGGGACGGAGCATATATGACATTTCATTCAATAATAAATATATTCCCTCCCCCTACTAGCGTGCATTCCCACGTATTAGGTAAATTATATTGTGGACTTAATGTTTTCAACTAATTATTCATCTGAATTTGTAGCAAATAATGGTACGCATATAATGCTAAAGATTAACAGCTAAATTGAGTATGTGTTAGGCTATATCTAAATGTAATTTTGATTGTTGAAAATTGGTCTTCAGTATAAACATTAATAATAGTCCAGAAAATAATTACCCATTTTCCAAAATGACTGATATACTCTTGACAAAATCTATGGTGGGGAAATTAGGCTGGGTAACTAGAGCATTAAATAATTGCCAGGAGGTAAAAAGACGTGACCCCTGTCCAAGGGAGCTGTTAAAGTCTCAAATCCAAGATCTGAAAACCCGGTGGGATAATTATGAAGTGTCTTTCAATAAATTGGAGGACTTTTGCATCAAACAAGAGCAATCTGAAAGGTTTGAGAAATTACAGCAAGCCTATGCAGATGCCCGTGAAAATTATTTGGATCAACTAGCTGGGTTCGAATCCTTGGCGACGGAGACAGTTACCGGGACAGGGAGTAATGGTACCAGTAATGGTATTGCGGCTCCGGGACAACAAACCTTTAAGTTGCCACCTATAACCTTACCTGAATTTGATGGGCAATCTGATTGGAATACCTTTTGGGACAAATTTAAGGGTTTAGTTCATGACCGGTTTCTGCCGCAAATAAATTTTCATGCTTGTTGGGTCAACTTAAGGGTTTTGCATTGGATCTTATCAAGGAACTTCCCATAACAGATGCCAATTATACAGCAGCTCTAGAAGTACTCCAAGAAAATTTTGAAGATCCGGAGTCTACTCTACAGCGCCTAGTTTACAAATTGCTGGATTTATCAGGACCCAAGCATACGTACCAGGATACGTAGCAGCGAAAGTGAGGACAGTAATTCTGATAGTGGCTCATACAGTGAATCATGTAGTGACAGTGAAGTGACAGATTAGTATGTATATTGTACAATTAGTATAATACAATACAATATACAATACAATACAATAACCATTCCAGTGTATTTGTAATGCCAGAATTAGTGAAAAAGGACACCTCATTCGTCCTTGTAGCCCATCTGATGCCAGAGATATTACATTTCATGTTTTTCAAGATGGCGTTGGTGGCCATTTTGAATATTGGGCTCTAGCAGAGTTAGCAGTCATTTTTCAGAGGGGCATAGGAGCTAATTTTCCTTTAAAATGGTTCAGGTTGTCAAATCCATCGAGAGAAAAAGGTAGGAACAAAATGGTCACGGATTCCAAGCAAATGACCCTACTACAAGGGACCCTAAAGATGCGTGGATAAGTGCTACTTTTCTTATTTTGTCAATTTGATTGTCACCCCCCTATAAAATTTTCAGATTAGGCCCTAGTTTTGTCCAGCCAGTTCAAAGTCCATAACAATTTGTTTACATGCTAGGCTCCTCCCAGAAGTTCCCGGATGTTCATTAGCCAGTCAGAGTAGAGTTTCACCTAGTGATTTATTTTCCCAACAAATTATCTTTTACAATTGTCTCTTCCAGTGTTTTACATACTGTCTGAATTTATTACTTTCTCCTTTCTCTACAAATAGTTTTTGGGATATCGATTTGTAACAATACATTTTAACTTGTACCCACAATGCACTTCGCCTGTGAAGTGACGTCAGTTTCAAACACAACCTCCTGGAAGGCCTCATGCCAGGTTAGTTTTCCTCACATTTAGGGGTAGTTTTGGCGGTATTTCTAGAGTATGGCTATCTTTCTTCAATATATAACCGTAAATAGACCCCTAGGGCTTGAATTACAGGGTCTTTTCCATGTCAAAAAGGCCAATTTCGCCCATTATATAGGGACATATCCTCAGCCCCCTCCCCCACACACACACACTCACATATGTTAATGCTTTGTAAGTGTATTTTCTATTGAGAAAGTGAGGAAAGCCCTATTTATTAGCATTTGTATTAATAAGTAATTCCGATACCTCAACAATCTAGGGGAGAGTTTGGGAATGCGGGGTTTCGGTTGGGGTAAAAATAGGGATATTGTGGGAATAACTCTAAAAATGTAGCCTAATAAATACAATTGAAAGAACCCCAAAATTTTAAAATCGGAGCCAAGTTTTGGCAATTTTCAGAGTCCAAAAAGGGCAAAACCCATAATACTAAGTTAGGTTAGGTTAGGCTAGGCTAATGTTAACCCCATAATACTAGGTTAGGTTATTTGGTTAGGTTAATGACAAAACTTGGCTCGGATTTCATGGATTTAGCGGGGGTGTGGGGGCGGCAGCCCCCACCCACAATACTAGGTTAGGTTAGGCTAATGTTAACCCCATAATACTAAGTTAGGTTAGGTTTATGACAAAACTTGGCTCGGATTTCATGGATTTAGCGGGAGTGTGATGGCGGCAGCCCCCACCCATAATACTAGGTTAGGTTAGGTTAGGCTAATGTTAACCACATTCTTACTGAGTTTTTCAACAGTGAAAAACAAGAAAACCCCAGCCAACTTTCAAAATGAGGTTACTGTGATTTTGGACTCTGAAAATTTGACAAACACCAGCCAAGTTTGGTCAACACTTCGGGGTTTTCTTCAGCTGAAAAACGGTGAAATCCGAGCCCTTTTTTTTTCCAATTTTGCCCTTTTTGGACTCTGAAAATTGGCCAAATCCGAGCCAACTTTTGCCAAAACTTGACTAGGATTTCAACATTTTGAAGTGTTTTCAATTGTATTTATTACATTTTTAGAGTCATTTCCATAATACCCCTATTTTTACCCCACCCAAAACCCCGCATTCCCAAACTCTCCCCTAGATTGTTGAGGTATCGAAATTACAATTAATAATACAAATGCTATTAAATTGGGCTTTCCTCACTTTCTAAATAGAAAATACACACTTACAAACCATTAACATACACAAATAAAATAAATTAAACATAAAATAGCAGGAGTAGTAGTTATGCAGAATTACCGAATGTGCTACTAAATTAAATTTATGTTTTCGGTGCAAGACTGGTGTACATCATACCGCGTTGTGTTCCAAGATCAGTGAAGTACAACCCAAAATGACAAGTGTAAGTATGACCCTGACCACTGGGAACCCAATGCATACGCCGGCAGCTACTCCTACAGCCGAGGTTAAACTGATCCGAGGAAAAGAGGTTATGCCAGTCAAAGCACTCTTTGATACTGGAGTGCAAAAGACCTTCATTGCCGGAAATGTTGTCAGAGCCATGAATTTGCCAACAGTAGGAAGAGTGAACATGGCAATAACTGGTTTTTTGTCTAATAAGGAAACCCAAACATTTGACTTGGTTAAACCCCTGATTAAATTGGGCAAATATAAATGTAAGGTGACTGCGGTGGTTAAGGAAGGCATGAATACTTCTGTGGTAAATAAGGGTTTAAAGGAAGCTTCTGACTTCTTAACAAAGAAGGGTGTTCAACTAGCAGACCGAACTATAGAGTCTGACATAGTAGGTCCAATTCAACTGATCATCGGCTCCGATTATTGTGGTCGCTTCATGCGAAAAATGACTCGGAAACACGGTATCCAGTTAATTTCTTAATCAGGTGGATATATAATCATGGGATCTCTACCCACATGTGGCCCAAGTGAATCAGACAACCGGATGGATCCAGTCTTTGTGACTCCTGCACAATCTCTGGTGGTGGCTAGAATTGGTGCAGAATTAATACCATCACAACTAGGAGACATTCTGGAAGAGCAACAAGAACATGTTCACAAACTTTGGGAACTGGACACTGTGGGTATAGAAGCAGATCTTCCCAGCCCTGAAGACATCTTAACATATAACCACTACCTAGACACAGTTGAGTATAAGGATGGCCAGTACTGGGTAGGACTTCCATGGAAGATAAATGCCCCTGAATTACCAACTAACTACCAGAGTTCAAGATGTCAATTAAATAAAATGGTGGAGAGATTGCGTCAACATCCTGAACGACTGAAATTATCATAAAATAATTCAAGAGCAGTTGGAAAATGACTTTATTGAAGAGGTCCCAGGTGAAATAAACCATGAAGAGTGTCATTACCTTCCTCATCATGCTGTATGTAAGGACTCCAGTACTACCCCCTTCAGAGTGGTATTTAACTGCAGTTCTCGAGCAGCGAAGAATGAAGCAAGTCTAAACGATTGTCTCTATCTAAGACCAAATCTGACTGAAATACTGGGTGATGTACTATTAAAATTCAGGACTAAGATATTTGGGTTTGTGGCAGATATCTCCAAAGCCTTTTTGAGAATAGGGTTAAAGGAGCAGGACCGCAAATTCACAAGTTCCTTTGGCCTGAAGATCCTTTTCAGCCTGGTGGGCGGATAAAAGTATACCGCTTTCGGTCAGTGTTTGGTTCCTGCTCTAGTCCTTTCTTGTTGTGCAGCACTTTGAGATCATTTCCAGAAGACCGAGAAACCGGAAATGGGTCAACTGTTTTACATGGATAATCTTCAGGGCATTGCCGACAGTGGAGAAGAGGTGACTGAAATCTACAATTTGGCAAGGCAAGAATGTAATAAAGCCAATATGCCACTACAAAGTTGGAATTCACACTCATATTCTTTTGGACCAGATAAGAAGACTATCCTGACTATCAAATACCAGAATATCAACCAGTACTAGGATTGCTGTGGAAAACAACTACTGATGAGATGTCTCTAAAGCCCCTCAAGTTTCCCGATGTAAAACTCACAAAATGTACACTCTTAAGTCAGGTCTCTATGATGTTCGACCCATTGGGCATGTTTAGTCCCATATCAATTAAAGGGAAGATTTTAGTTCAGGAGGCCTGGAGAGAAGCACTGAGTTGGGATACTCCATTACCTGAAAAGTATACAGAAGAGTGGAACAAATTGCAGGTGGAATATGAGAAGGTATCCTCAGTTAAGTTTCCTAGAAGATGTGATCCTTCCTCTGATAATGAGTGTGCTCAATTGCAAGTCTTTTGTGATGCCTCATCTAAGGCGTATGGTGCAGTAGCTTATTGTGTCACTGAAGTCCGATCTACTATGATTATGTCCAAATCCCGAGTAGCGCCATTAAAACAACGTACCCTTCCACAGTTGGAGCTGACCGCTGTTGAATTGGGAACTAGGTTAGCTACTTATTTGAATGGTATGTTTCCCTTTTTAGGTGAGACATATATATGGACAGATAGTGAGATATGTTTGCACTGGATAGCTAAGGATGATAGTCACATAGTTTATGTGCGTAACAGAGTACACAAAATAAAGGAACTGCAAATGAACTATACATTCATGCATGTTAAGTCCAAGGATAATCCGGCTGACTTGGTGAGCCGAGGTGTTGGTGTCAAGAAACTGATTAACGAAACTGTGGTT
This sequence comes from Lithodes maja, assembly GCA_037953745.1. Taxonomy (NCBI): domain Eukaryota; kingdom Metazoa; phylum Arthropoda; class Malacostraca; order Decapoda; family Lithodidae; genus Lithodes; species Lithodes maja. Next base: position 60,961 of record JBAKBP010012543.1, on the reverse strand, counting down.
TCAGGGTCCAGTTTGGCTACGTCAGAGTGATTGGCCAGAACAAAAATCATACCAGAAGGTTAATGATGATCAAGTTCATATAGACCCAATAATTATCCCAGAGCCTTCAGTGATTGACATCACCAAGTTCTCCAATTTGGACAAACTATTAACTGTAACTAAATTTGTGTTTAAGTTCCTGAGCAAGAAGGTAAAGATGGATGAATTAGACCCACTTACCTACTGGATCAAAAGGATACAAGCTGAAAAGTATGATGAGGAATTAACACAGCTACGTAAACCCAATCCCAAGCCAACCAAAAGAATGAAGGACAATCAAGAATTAATATGTTGTCGAGGTCGTATTGGTAAAGCTGATCTACCCCTCAAAACTCGGCATCCGATCCTATTGCCCAAGGATTGCGACTTCACCAAATTGATGGTTTTAAAAGTGCATGAAACCACTAAACACGGTGGGGTAGCAGACACTCTAGCCTATATGCGACAAACATATTGGATACCCCAGGGACGACAAGCTGTTAAACGCTGTATCAAGAATTGCATTATTTGCAAGAGGTATACAGCTATAGCTATTCCTTACCCTGGACCACCAGCTCTTCCGCCAGACTGCATTCACCAAAGGACACAGATTGAGGTAACAGGTATAGATTATACTGGTGCCATCACTCTCACAGATGATGGTCCACCCAAGAAGGTTTACATGTCTATTCACCTGTACCAGCACTCGGGCTATCCATTTGGAAATAGCGGAGGACATGAGCTCGGAAACCTTTATAAATTTATTTAGAAGATTTGCCGCTCGGCGAAGTTGTCCCAGACGTTTGATTAGTGACAATGGGACAAATTTTGTGGGCGCATCACCGTTGGTTTCTGAACTATTAAAGAGCAACGCAGTACAGCAAATGTTGGATTCTAGACATTGTTATTGGTCATTCACAACTCCCAGAGCCCCTTGGCAAAATGGATTTACAGAGAGAATGATAGGTATCGTGAAATTGTGCCTGAAAAGGGTTCTTCACAAGTCCAAGGTCACCATGGATGAGTTAAGAACTGTTGTCACCGAGATAGAAACCAGAGTAAATAATCGCCCACTAGCGTATCAAGAAGACTCCAATCTGGAAATTGAGGCCTTAACACCGGCTCATTTATTATATGGTAGACGATTGGACCCAGTCCCCCGTTTGGACGTGACCGAGGAATTAGTGGATCCCTCCGTTAATGAAGCAGATGCACACTTGCGTCGAAGCTACCATAAACTCTGCAAAAACTGGACGCCTGGAACAAACATTGGGCATAAGAGTATATCTTGAGCCTACGGGAGAGGTATTATGGTGCGAATTCTGCTAGTAACCGTCACAAACCTGAAGTGGGAGACATAGTCTTGTTGAAAATGGACCAACCTCACTCTAAATGGCCCTTAGCAAGGATCCAAGAAGTCTATCCTGATTCTGAAGGGGTTATCAGAACCGTTAAGGTTGTATCTCGAGGACAAACCACTCTCAGAACTGTAGATCGGCTCATACCTATGGAACTCGCCATCCCACCGGAGGAAGAACAGCAACCCATAGTAATAGGGAGCCCAAGACCACAACGAGCAGCTGCTGCGGGGTCTAGAAGAAATTGGCGTGATTTGTTAGCCGCAGGTGATATAACATGATGCAACACATCATACTTCGCCGGGCCCCAATCTGTGAGAAATAAATTTACTACACCGGTATCTGGGGACTGTTGGCAACAACCTTCCGATAGGGTAACCTCACTAGAGTGAACAATTTCCTACCAGAACCCGGTGATTGTATATATTGTAGAGAATAATTTATATAAAGTCATTTAGTACTGTATAAGATTACCTTGGCCAAGTTAATTTAGTTATAAAACCTTGTATGATTAGATTTAGAGGTACTGTATTCGGTATCAGTTTTGAAATTCCCACGCTTGCAGGCACGATCCACAGCTTGCTGTAATATCCAGATCGCCTGGATAATATGTTTACTAAATCGTTGTGAAATGATATTTATATTAGTATTTATATAATTAAATGCTTATTTCTCATTTATAGGATAAAGTGAAGAGGGAATGAACCCTTGGTCTATATCTATTGCCTGACTCCGTGATCCCCGAAGGGGTGGCCACGAACGAACCGACCCCATGCACCTCTGTCCCCAGTCAGTTGACACCCCTCCCCCCAACCAGCACCGCCTTTGTTCATGTAGTTCCTCACTCCATCCTTCCACCTCATATTCGGTCTACTTCTCCCTCTGTCCCTCCACCTCGCTCTCGTACACCCTCTTAGTCATTCTCTCGCTTTCCATACGTTCCATATGGCCGAACCATCTCAAGTTGTTCCTTTTCACACTTTCCAGCACATCTACCTCCACACCACACCTCCTTCTTACTTCCTCATTAGTCTGTCTATCCCTCCATGTAACTCCGCACGCACTCCTTAAGTAATTAATTTCCACTGCTCTCATTCTTGGTCTGAGTCTCTCAACCAACGTCCATGCTTCGCTTCCGTAAGTCAGTGTCGGGATTACCACACTGTCATGCAAGGACTTCTTCACTACCATACTGACCACCCTATTTCTTGTTACTGCTTTTAGCATTCCTACAACCCTCTTCCCCTGTTGTACCCTCTCCCGCACCTCTTCATCCATAGTCCCATCTTTACTCAACACACTGCCCAGATACTTAAAAAGAGTCCACTATCTCCATAGCCTGACCGTTCAGCTTCACCTCACACTCTGTGACTTCACCCCTTTCGAAGACCATAACCTTGCTTTTCCCCATATTTACCTTCAAATTCTCTTGGTAACTAATTAATATATAGTTTATTTAAGAGTCGGAAATTGAAGTTCCGATCAGACGCTAGTAAACTTTTGAACGGTAGAGACTTGTCCCGTAATCTCCTCCACCACAATCCCCGCGCCAGGCCCGGAGTCCTGACCTTTTAACCCTGGTCTACCGAAGCCGGAATCCTCGGAACTACACCAGGACCCTAATAATAATAATAATAATCTTCTGGTTACTTATATAGCGCCCGTCTCTCCTCCTTCGAGGATTCGCAAGCGCTTGGCTTTCTTTAGTCTACCAGAGACCATTACCCATCCCCCTTGCTCATGGGGAGATGGTAACCGCCGGCTGTATCCCAGAAAAACTTTTCAATCTGAGCGGGGATTGAACGCGAGACCTTCAAGGTGGGAATCAGGCACGCTATCAACTGAGCCAGCCGGACGGCTGGCCTAGTATAGCCTAGTATAGCTAAGTCATTGATATACATGGCCATTGATACAATGTTTACTTAGGGCATCCTGAGAGATAGGCTACCATGGATTAAGACTAGGCTACTATAAACCAACTTCATCTGCTCCTATAGTTCATGCCATAAGGTAGGTGATCTCAGACTTTATTTTTATTTATGTTTATTAATTTTATATTTCGATTGGTGTGGTAAGAGATAACCTTTGCCCATATTATCCCCCACATTATATATATGCTGGTTCGTTAACACTAATAATATTATGGTATACAGTACAGAATACTGCACACTATATATACTGTATATATACTGTATATATATACAAAACCAATCACGATAAGTACATCACATAAAGTCAAGCAAATCATTATAATGCTTTTCAAACGAGATATAAACGAAGTAGAATAGGTATCACACAAAAGTTTTTTCCCTCGACACTGGTCTGGCTGCTTATTAGGTCAACTTTTTCAATAATTCTGTCTTCTAAATTAATCTATCAAAGTCTGATACTAATGCACAAGGATGTATGGTAGCTAAAAGGATTGATTGAGATAGTCTGCAGACTTTTAGTGTTTAGAGGTTCTCTCTAAACCGAATAAAATCGTCCAATAGTTGCTAGTATTTAACACCTTATTAGCGGCCTAGGCGGTTTATTTATATGTACCGCCCAGCGGGGTGTTTTTAGCCAAAATAGGGCTGTTTACGTGATCATTTTCATGCCTAAATAAGACCCAGAACGTAAAACGAGTATCTATCCCTGAAAGGGCATAAACAGAGCTTTCGAATGACACCATAACGATCCTTTTATGATGGCTAGTTTTCTTGCAACAACCGTGCAACGCGAGTGCAAAAAGCATGTAATTAGGCACTTTTCCCATACAATTCCGTATATAGCGAGTGAGAGAGGGAGGGAGAAGGTGGGATTCGTGTCAGTAGGTTCGCCGCGGTGGTCTGGAGCAGTCATACGCTCGCTACTCTCCTGCCACCACTTGTCTCTCTCTCTCAGCAACATTACGTGCTGAAATTGCCACACGACCTATGTCGAGCGCCGCCACATAGTCCAGCTTTATTTAACTCGACTTATGTTGCGCGCCGACAGTTAAGGGTTAATGAAAGAGACGTCACCGGTACTGAATGGGTTAAATTACAAGTTTCGGAGCGATGAAATAGTTAACTTATGGTGAAAGGTTATTAACCTAACAAGTGCGCATGGGGGTAATTGAAAACGTCCCCCTGTGCTGACGTATTTGAGGTGTTTCCGTCACTAAAATATTCATTGTACCATTAATAGCATTAATAATTATCCATATGCGCCTATTATGGGTTGATTATAAAGGTATTAACCTGAAACAACAATAAAACGAGTGAAAACAGCGTTTGGATGGTCAAAATCGGAGATATAGCCCGCGAGTTGTATAATGTATGGGTGAGGCAAACTGCTTTCCCGCCAATTTCCCCCAAGGCCACTGAGACACAGTCGATCGATACTCTCTCTCTCTCTCTTGCACTCGCTTGCCATCAGTGATGACAACACCCTGCTTGCAACTCACTAATGTTAGCACGAAAATATACCTCAGAATAAGGGAATAATAGGGAAAATAGGTGATAACTGAAGGAGAGGAGGAAAGTGGGGAAGGAGGGGAGGTAGAGGACTGAGATTTTGCATGGCCCAGGGGCCAAAAAAAAATAAAAAAATAAAAAAATAATTTTTTTTTTTTTTTTTTTCGATGTCAAAAGTTGATTTTTTATTTTACTTACTCTCAAGAGTCTTCCCGCAGTCCGCCGGGGGAACTCTTTAAGAGTCTCCCGGCAGCTCTCGGGTTAATAATTAGTTTATCTTGGCACATGTTAGACTCCTCGTGGGGGGGGGGGGGGGGGGGGGGGTACGGATGACTAAGACTGCATGCACCCCGGGCTCAGTGTACTCCTTTTACAGTGACTACAGTGAAGATTACAATTTAGTCTGAAGCTTGTGACTAAGCAATATTAGTCAGCTAGACGAATAATAATCCTATTATCAATATTTAGCTAACCAATAATCTCAAGGTGTTCAGAATTGGTAGAGAGAGATCGGGAGCTTTTGAGAACAGACATTTTTAAAGTGAGCTACTGAGGAATATAATATTAATTATATGATAGACAGCGGTATCAGTATTAAGATATAAGAATTACTTATAAGAAAGACAAAGACTGCGAGTGTATAATGTAGATATAATGTATATTGGTGGATAGACACAAGAGTGTCAAGTCCGATGGCCAATTGGAAACAATTAATGAAAGTTTTTTGAAGATGAAATACGAAATTCGGTGGGAAATTAGTATTGGCAAAGAAATATGTGAATATAAACAACATAAGAGAAGCATTTTATTGACGACATTTCGCAAATAGCCTCTCCACAGTGACCTGAAGCTATTTACGAAACGCTGTCACTAAAGTTCTCCTAAAATGGTGTTATGTTAATTCTGTCAACTTGTTATCTTTCAGGCAGTTTGTCATATTTCAGACAAATTGGGAAGAATAAGTTGAAGTTTAATAAGAACTGGCACTTCTATATTGAATTCGCTTAGGAGTTGCTGAGCCTGAGGATGGTGTTCAGCCCTAGACACCGGAGAAGGTCTGAAGGGAAGGTTGTTTACTTCTCGTAGGTGACCTCAGCTTTGTAACCATCACCGTTATCGTAGAACTTCACAACCTGGGCGGAAAAGAGCCTATTATTATCTAGGAATATGCTTACTCAGGGGCAAATGTTTGTTAAATATTTGGGCATTGATCATATATGTTTTTAATTTTCTATTTGTATTTATATATTAATATGATTATAATTTGTTTATTATTCTTTACTTTTTCATTCAATAACATTTTCCGACTCACCTATAACCTACCTGAGTCCGACCATCAGGTAACAACACACGGTACTCCCCCTGTGTGGTCTGACCGTTACTGTTCTCCACGTGACTGAAGGAGTTACCAGAGTCACCATCCTCTACAGTCTACACCATAGGAGAAGTCCTATTAATAATAGGGGAGAGCGGTGATGGTTTGGACGTTTTTTTTAAATATTTGTAGAAATTCAGGTTTAATCAGTAGTATAATCTAGTCGTTGATGTTAAAATGTTGCTTCGTTATTTGGTTCTTTAGCCTAATTATTTCAAACCCTTAGCTCTTTTCAGTTTTGAGCTATAGTTCCCGAAACACAAGTTTCTAAATCGTCCGAACCTTCCCTACCAGTGGTGATGGTTCGGTCAGAAGGGTGGGATCGTTCGGTCACATATATTAATTGGCATAATCTTAAAATTATGCGAGTTGGATTTGCTAAAAACAAGAATTTATCAATTCAAAGACATTTTATTTTGCTAAAATACAAAATTAAACTTCATAATTGAAATTAACCTTCATATTTGTAAACAAATAATATTGAAAACAAACTGGATTATACTTAACCAGAATTATGGATAATGTACTTGTCCATAAATCAAATAAACATACAGTACCTTTATTTGTATAAACAATATTATAGGTATGGATTAGGACTGTTACTTCAAATAAATTACATAATTGACTTAGTTTATATTATATTGTATTAGCACAGATAAATACATAATAAAATATAAATATATTATTCCCTGATGGATATTAAGAGTTGTTTCACTGTGTTCATAATATAGATGTTTACAATTGAGAAGGTAATTTTTTGGTAATTAGTGGGAAGGATGGTTCGGACTGGTCCGAACCATCACCACCCTCAACTGTCCGAATGATCCCGAATCTATATAGTTAATTGATGGGTACGCTCAACGTTCACACAAGCGACTTCAGCATTTGTTATTTACGGCAATATCTTCGGCATACAACATAGTTTCACCATAATAATGCATATTTCGCTGGTTGACATATTCATGGAGGTAGAGCTTATGATATAAAGTGAAAATATTATATAGGAAGTGTAAAAAAACATAAAATCGGACCTGCATTAAAAAGTATAGCTGATTTAGGAACCAAATCCCACGTGATGAAAGTAAACAAACTCTCGCAGTTTCACGCAAAATCTCGGGGCCTTAGGGCCCATAAGTTTCTCAGGAAATGCACTGTCCGAACCATCCTTCCGTCCGAACGATCACCGCTCTCCCCTACATTATCACTACTCTGACATCACGGTTTGTTTTTAAATTATTGTATGCTTCAATTTATTCAGAGTGCCACAATTTAACTACTAGGTGAATTTACACCAAGGGCAAAACCAAACATAAACAGAACTAAATTGGCTCAAGGCAGTAGTAAACAAAGCATTCCCATGTACTCCCACTGCAGTGTCGGAGCTTTGGAAGTCAACCTTTCAATCTTTGGCTGTTTGTATGGTAACAACCTTAACCCTTTGATTATTTGGATGCATTTTAACATTTTACTCTGGCTATCATTAGACGATCTTGTACAGCTTAGGAAAGATTTGTGGGAATGAAAAGAGTGAAGGCTATCTTAATTAACCCTCTGAATTCCGCATACCCTTCATAATCTGAATAAAATTGTCTATTAATAGCTAGAAAAAAGAACATAAATGCGTTCTCGGATCATGTACGGTTAATTACGCATTCAACTACACTCATCATCTTGTAAATTTCACCGATTTTTAGTATAACTCGTGGTCTATACAAGTGATAAAAATGAGAATGTACATTTGGCCACATACATTCTGTTCCTCGTCGTGATCTTATGTATGAAAGTAAAAGTGTATGAATGAATTAAGAGTGTAGTTTCCTTTAATTATCAGTTGGCTAGTCAGATGAATTAACCACTGCATAATATACTGTACTCTTAATCCAATCATGCACATTATAATTATTGTCCATGTATAGGACGGAGAGGAACAGAACTTGTCTGGCCAACTGTACCTTGTTTTATGGTATTTATATATTTGTATTATCTTTTTTATTATTGTAATTACCGACACTATTAATAAGCTTGTAAACTTGGTCTCACCTGAACTCTGTCAACACGATCACTGGGTTGTGGAGCGAGGTAGGATTGTTGTGGACGGGGAGGTTGGTAGTCATAGCCTTGAGGACGACCATAGACCAAACCCAGAGTCACGGCTTGTACAAGGAGGACCTGTAAATTAACCAAATACACTGCTATTATATAACACACTTAAGGCTATGTACACTCTAAGACACACGGCCAGTTTGATCTGTTGGTTAACCCTCTGTAGATTATGACTCCTTATGACAGTTTATTATGGCTATCATTGCACAATTATATACAGCCTAGGAAGGACCTGTAGGAATTACAAGGGTAAGATTGTCGAAATTAATGCTCTGACTTTCATACACTCTTCCTAATGTGATAATATCGCCAAAAATACAAAAGCATCATCGTACCTTCTCGGGCTAAATATGTCTTAAGTATTTACCCATATAATTGTAGATATCAGGGTATAAAATCAGTTGGAGCTTACAACTGGTACGAGAATGAGGAAGAATACAGGAAATATAGCATGACATTACATTGTTTTGGCCAGTTGATCATTCTCAAACAATAATACCAACCATGAAGCATAATTTGATCTCTGTATCTGAAAATGGCTGGAAGAAAACACATTCTTTTTTAGGACAGGGTTTGAATAGTGCCTCGTTTGCTAGCCTAAGGATTTATGGTTGCCAGATTTAAGATACCGATCGAAAAATTGCTTGTAAAAGTGTTCAAGTGATCTATCTTACAGACTATTTATAAGTCAGTGTGTTATGAACAGTGGAGGGGTGAGGACGTGCGGTTATTAAAACGTGAACCTGAGTCAAGTGCTGTGAGTGAGGGACTGGCTTTATTGTGCTCACTGGTTTACTGTATATATGGTATGAAGGTATGATTATGAGTTTGACCTCTCTTAATGGTGTAGTCTGTATTTAATACGGTTTATTGTTATTAAAACTATGCAATAGCATATTATGGTAGTTGACTACTACTCAGTTTTGAGATCGAATTTAGGTACAGTCACTCATAAAAATACTTAATTTATCAATGTTCTATAATAAATACGTGCATCAGGATTGGTTGATACACGTAAATTGCTTAGCCTTATACTATTAAATGGTATTATGTTCTCTCCACCAACCAACTTTACTCCTAAACTCGATTAATGAAATTAACAAACACATGTGGCAGTCCGGGGATTCGAACCTAGGATGCTCACACCGAAAATCAACACACTTATGCATTGCACCACGAAGACAGTTAAAGAAAGGTGGACAATCCTACGATACTGGATGTGGTTATAATATGTTAAATTTTAACTCTAGCATTCAAAACTATGATCTTCCTTCCCTATTGCTCCCTTGACCCTACTCATCAGTCTATACTCTTCTATCCATACTCCATCTTTTAACCTTGCTCATCTCTAGTTCTTAGCATACCAGCACCATGACAACTTTTCGCCTGTGATTCTGGCTAAAATTAGATGATTTTATGCATTTTAAGAAGGACCTATGTTATAAAGAGGACTTGGTGAGATCTTGCTTAACTATTTGAGTCTTAGAAATAGATTATAAACTAAAGAAAATCGTCTAATGGTAACCACAATGTCATGCCATGGTGGGGATAGTTTTATATAATTACAATTACTCGTTCCACGAAAGACTTGTGTATTTACTAGTGATTCAATGGAAAAATCAAAACTCAAAACAATAAAACCGAGGGTAATTTACTCAGAAGTTCAGAAAACTACTACAGTATAGCTTGACATAGCTTTACTGGAAATGATGCCCTGGTGCCCTCTCCCTGGTCTTTATATTCTCTGAAGCCTCCTCCCTCCCTCCCTTCCTTTCTTCATTCCATAGTTTATTTTAATCTTCTGACCTTGCTCTTCCCTTATCCTTGATATAATAGACCATCTTTCCCCCTTCCTATGGCTTTAAAATAAAATAGAATATATGTATTCGTTCTAAAATGCTAAAACTGCCTCCCAAAGTATTCCCTCTCACCTTCATGATGTTATAGAGGATGGGTAGATGTGAACAAGTCGGCAGCTTTACTGGAACTGATGCCCTGGTTCCCTCTCCCTGGTCTTTATATACTCTGAGACCTCCTTCACCTTCCCAACTTTTCCTTCCCTTTACTTCCTTAGTCCTTGATATAGTAGACTATCTTTCCCACTTTCTACGACTTAAATATATAAACAAACGTGGAGACATTATTACTAAAGGCTTGGAAATAGTCTAATGTGTACTCCTCTCACCTTCATGATGTTATGGAGAGGATGGATAGATGTGCACAAGTCGGCAACTTCACTGGAACTGATGCCCTGGTTCGGAACGGAAGTATATAGTAAAGGTGAGGCAAGTAATCAAAATCTGGTTCCCTTTACCTGGCCTTTATATACTCTGAGACCTCCTTCCTCCATTACTTCTTTCATACTTCACCTTCCTCCCTTCCTTCCCTCCTTCACCCTCCCAACTCTTCCCTCCCTACTCCACCTATTGACCTTGCTCTTCCATAGTTCTTGATGTTGGTGCTCTTCTTATCGACCCCTTCATCATTATTCATTTTTTTTTGTCTCTCTCTCATCGTGATTATTGCTTCCGTCTATATACTGTTATTAGTAAGCTGTAAAATCAGGTTCAGGGGGAATGGTAAATTTTATTGGTAGATATGTTATTTATTTTTTTATTTTTTTTATAGTTTTCTCCCTATACCTCCATCAAGCTTAAACAAACATCCCCAAGTTCTCCCTTCTAGATAATTTTGTAAATTTTTCAGTAGAAAAATGTACCAGCCAAAGGCCAGTTCCTCCTAAAATACAGGCTTGCTATCACTCGCCAGGAAAATAATCGATGCCTTAATTACACAAAAAGTCTTAGGGCATAGCTCAAGAGGTCAGCTATCCTCATTATCATAAATGTTCGTGTACAATATACCCCCTATGTGCAATAATAGTAGTCGGAGTAAATATAAATGCAAAAGTGTTTCGGATGGTGGTGAGGAGAGGCATTTCCGACCTGTTGTGATGTATAGAGAGGCATTGGGGTACCCATAGAATAACATAATCGGTCAACGAGTTTCAGGCTTCAGATCACTGGCCACCATTTTGATTCTCAGTATCTTTATGTACTCCATGCTGTGAAAGCAGTTACAAAGATGGACAGATATTGAAAGAGAGGTATGAGTAATTGTATGAGCAGTATAAGCTTAATAATGAAATGTAGAAATAATGGCAAGCTATCGAATAATGCACTTTGAAATTGAAAATAAAGATGGAATATTTTAATACGTTGGCCGCACACTATTTACAAACAGACAGTTTTACCGTTAAGGTCGGTACCATTAGTGTTGCCATATGGATTGAGCTGCCAAGTGCCAATAGGTATATATTTATGATTAACGAGATCAAAATATGAATGATTGTATTGATTGATACATAAGGATAAACACATTTTACACTCCTGTGATATAAATATCAAATTCTGCCTTCACATTACTTCATCATGTACGAAATATATCAGGGTAAGCTATATCAAGGCAATATCAAAACAGATTCAAAATCCGCGGTCTACCTAACATGGTGAGCAGCTGTGCTCCTCAATAATAATTGGGGAGAGCGGTGATGGTTCGGACACTTTTTGTTTAAATATTTATAGAAATTCAGGTTTAAGCAGTAGTATAATCTGGTTGTTGTGAAAATGTTGCTTCGTTATTTGGTTCTTTAGCCTAATTATATCAAACCCTTAGCTCTTTTCAGTTTTGAGCTATAGTTCTCGAAACACAAGTTTCTAAATCGACCGAACCATCCCCACCAGTGGTGATGGTTCGGACAGAAGGGTGGGATGGTATGGCCGCGTGTATTAATTGGCATAATCTTAAAATTATGTGAGTTGGATTGGCTAAAATCAAGAATTTATCAATTAAAAGACATATTTTATTGTGCTAAAGTACAACATTAACTTCATCATTAAAATTAACCTCTGCATATTTGCTAAATAAAATCATGTTTTAAAACTGAATTAAGCTTCACCAGAATGATGCATAATTTAGTTAGCCTGTTACCAGAGCTGGGCACTTTAGCCAACACTTCCGCAAATAGCCAATTCCGCCATGGCGGAAGTGTAATTTTGTTGGCGAATTAGCATTGGCGCCAAAATGGCTGCCTATTTGCGGGTTTGAAGCTCTGGAAAGTACCTCCATGTTGCAAACCTCGAGTCCGCAAAATAAAAATTCCAGCCGCCAGCCAGCCCTGGGCCGCTCCTGCAGCTCCAGCCAAAAAATGTCATGTGACCAAGCCAACTACCTGTGTTCTGGAATCTAGGCCTATACATCGGCTCTTCACGTTTGTTCACTTACTTGGTAGCAAGCGTCGAGCTAACACCTACAACATACAGCAGTCCAAGAGTTCCAACCTGCTAGCACTTCAACTTTGTTTATATTTTCGGCCTATTGAAGTGAACATGGAGTCTACCATCATGCCTACCGCAGCTGCCAACAGCATGGGGAGCAGTTCACCACCATCATCCGACAGTGATGCTGCAGAGCATGGAGAAATCGAGGACCTAAGCCACCCCTGGCCCCACCTAGAAACCTTCTATGGGCCTGTAATTACCAAGATGTCTCTGGAGAAGGGCTATGTAACTTTATAATCTAGCCTAATTTAAGATTATAAAGTTAGGCTATCGTTAATTTAATTGATAGCCTGTTAATTTTTAACCTAAACTAATGTGATTAGGCTACCCTAATCCCATCAAAATGCCTCAAAGCATGTAGGCCTAGGCTAAGTCTAACTTATATATAGGCTAGGCTATACAGCCTAGACCTAGGTCTATAATCACTAATCCCATCAAAATGCCTCAAAGCATGTAGGCTACCCGGTAAATATTGAATGTTCTAACTTCTAAATATAGCTTAGGCCTATAGGCTAATTACTAATATAAGTAATTTTATTAGGCTAGGCCTAGGCTACCCTAATCCTATCAAAATGCCTCAAAGCTGCTGTAGGCTAAATAATATTGCATTTTCTAACTTCTATATATATAGGCTAGCCTAGGTCTAGGCTATAATCAGTCAATCACTAATTCCATCAAAATGCCTCAAAGCATGTAGGCTAAATATTGCATGTTCTAACTTCTATATATATAGCCTAGGTCTAGGCTATAATCACTAATTCCATCATAATGCCTCAAAGCATGTAGGCTAAATATTGCATGTTCTAACTTTAATATATAGCCTAGGCCTAGGTCTAGGCTATAATCAGTCACTAATTCCATCAAAATGCCTCAAAGCATGTAGGCCTAGGCTAAATATTGCATGTTCTAACTTCTATGTATAGGCCTAGGCCTATAATCACTCATTTTATTAGTGTCAAGTAGAAAGTGTTAATTTTGAAAGTATCATATAGGCCTAGACTAAATTTAGCCTACAATAAAATTTTATTAAATTTTGATCTGAAGCTAGGCCTTTATTCTGAGCATTAAAATTAATAGGCCTAGGTTATTTTCAATTAAATTACTTAATCTATCTAAAGTAGACCTATCTAGGCATATAGAGTATAGCCTATTGCCATTCCCAAAGGGGGGACCACGAATAAATCGCCTCCTTGCACCTCTGTGATCCGGCGTACCTCCTCCTGAATGGTGCGGAATTGCGAATACTGATTATTACTGAAGCACTCTCCCCATAAACAAGTTGCCCCAACGTTTTACTGCCCATGTGGACAAACTAAGTGGCCTATGCTATATATATTAACCCTTTCACTGCGGGTGACGTTCTGGAATGTTTTGGCAATTTACAGCAATTTCCAAGCTTTAAAATCCTGTATTTATATCCTTGAGGTCCATGGAAGTTGGGCAACATTATATTTAAGTAAATATATATATTTATTGACAGAGATTGACTTTATTGATTTACCCTTGATTCTGTAGTTTATATATAAAATTAATAAAGAACGGTTTGCGTTTGCATATTTGCATTTGAGGACTAGAAATTTCACAAGGTTTGCACATTTGTGTTTGCTGAAGTTATGTTCTGGGTTTGCTGATTTGTGTTTGCTGACTTGACTTTTTGTGTGTGGTGCCCAGCTCTGCCTGTTACTGTCTGCTTTAAAATAATGCATAATTGGCCTTATCTCTCTCTCTCTGTCACACATGCACAACATTTATCTCCAACATCCAAAATTGTATCTTCATAATTGTTCCAAAACATATATACTTTAAACAAATAAAATTAATCAACATTATAGATAATTTTACTCTCTGCATAAAGTTAGGCATGTATCTCAGTCATACACACATTCACTCTATCTTTATAATTATCTCATACACCAGTTCTCTCTCACATATTCACTCCAATCTGTACTGTAGTCTACTTTCGTTCTCTCTCAAACATCTGTAATAAATCATAATAGGCATGTGTAATATTTGTTAATAGTTTGAAGTTTATTGGACTCCCTCGAAGTTATGCATATATAATTACTATATTGCTTCATACATTGCTTCGTGGTCTCGATACTCTGGACTATCATTTCATTATTGTCACTTTGGCTGATAATGTTTGCTTCATAATACAATATACCATAATTCGTACCGAAACTCAATATGCTTTGTAGTATCATGATTCGAGACTTTAGTACAAAGATTCGTCTGTTTCAATAGTTCATATGCATTGATATCTAAGTTTCATACCTTAATCATAATTGTTTTATAGAGAACAATATTATTACAAGTCAGTTAAATTGTAGCAGTCGAAGGAATAACATTAATCCACCAATACTGCTACCTCGTGTATCCTTATTCCTTTAACCAAATACTACTGCATGTAATTTATCAATAAATAAAATAATAGATACATTTACATCTCTTGCCCCCCTATACTATAGGTAAGCGGGAGTGGTCGAACCATCACCACCCTCATATGACTGGCACCGCGGTTTGAGTGTTAAGTAAATCTTTTGACTTCAGTTTGATTTTTCTTGCGAATCTCGAATTTTGAATATTTGTGTTTCAATGTTACATTTTACTTACTTCTTTTAACACGATGGGAGATTATTATTTGCGGTAATTTGTGCGAGATTTTATTAAGTTTTTCTACACAATTCTAATTTTCTTTTACAATTATTTTATAACATCTTTCCGTTTGTGGACTGTCCATTTTAATCCGACTGCGATTTTGTTTTCGGATTTTATTTGAATTTAATTTGGAAGTTTTTTTTTCCCTTGTTTGACAAAGATGGAGTTTTCTTTTTAGAATCAATCCGATTATTTTCCATTTTCGCTCAGTAATTTCTGACAATTTTTTTGGTGTTAGTGGTTATTTCTTACATTTTTGTTTTGCCCATTTTAGTGTCTCGTTTTTTTGCCTTTTAATACAGCTAAGGACTGTATAAATCAGTAGAATTAGTTTCGCTGATATGTGTGGCTAATTTTGTTTACAATTGAATTCTGTCAAGTTGAGTTTTTCCCTCACGTTTCCTTCGATTTTTTTTTTTTTGGATCACGGTGTATTCTATTCACGTGTTCCGATGTTTTATATAAAGTTGGCTTACTGTGCAACTTAGTTCAGCTTTTCAACATTAAAGTTTTTTCCGATCTTATAGAGTTGAGATCATCGGTCTCATTACCGTAGATTGTTTAACCTTTGCACAAAAGAAGAGCAAGCAACAAACTAAAGCTTATCGGTCATCTCTCCCCCAGAGGTTTCATTTTGATACCCGGTATATAATTTTTGTCTGGATTGTGGGCATATTAAAAGTATATCGATGTTTGTATATCTCTGCTTTGGACCTTTATATACTTGAAAAGAAATATACATGGAAAGTATTTTCTTTTGTTAGTTTTGCAATTTTGATTACACTGATGGAGAGTGAGACGTTATTTCTATTTGAGAGTGATTTGGAAATTGATTTTTTTTTTTTTTTTTTTATATATATATATATATATATTCTGACATACGGAGCCCTGTATGTTAATTTAAGAGTTAGAATTAGAGTTGAAGGAGCCGAACTACCCAAACGGTGAAGCGAGTGGGGAAACTACCTCGCCCGCATACCTGCAAACTAGCCTTCACACCTGCGTGCGTCATAGGGGACTCTGCAAACTACCTCGATGCCACGATGCTATGACGTATGATCGACGCCGGGAGCTGTGATTGGACCAGGCACCTGCTATGCAACTCGAGGAGCTATGATAGGGGCGCGCACCATCACTCGCCTCCTGATTCGTTCCTGCACCATCATTGTTTGGTATATAAGACCCGAGTTGTGGGCATTCAAATCAGTCTCATTTGGAGTTGGGGAAGGTGAACTTGCAGCTGGAGGAAGACGGGGTGAAGTATTATAATGGGATTGTGACTGTCAGTCAGATTATATAAATGTGTGTTAAGTGTGTTCGGTGTAAACACTTACGTTATGTTGGTTAGTGAGATATGTGATTGGGAATTAACGTGAACGCTACTATTATGTGTTTAACTATTTGATTGCGAATTAACGTTAACGCTACTATTATTGTGTACTTAAACTATTTGATTGCGAATTAACGTTAACGCTACTATTATTGTGTACTTAAACTATTTGATTGCGAAGTAACGTTAACGCTATTATTATGTACTTAACTATTTTAGTTGACTAACTTGTGGACTAAAGCAACTCTTTAAGTAATTGGGTTATGATGAAAGTAATACTATTGTTTTATATTAATACTTACGAGTTCTTTCATTTTCTTTGAATTAAGCTTACATTGCTTAACGGTGTTTAGTACGGTGATGCTATTGTCTCATATTAGTAATATCGCCTTAGACTAACATGGCTGTGTTAATATTACTTAGAGTGATTTCCTAAGCTGAAGAAAATTCTTTTGCTTCAAAATATTATATTTTGCTTTTCATATTATTTGAGTGAGACCTGAATCGAATCTATGAAACGATCCTGTAACTTTATTTACTCATAATCAAACCAATGTTACGTGGTTAAGAAATACATTTAACTAATTATTAAATATATATCTAACTTTTTATGTGACTTTGATATTACTCCTGATGATAATAATAATATAATTCTATTAACGTAAGACCAGAACCAAGAATAATTAAATTAAATATAAATAAAAGGACATATAAGAAAACTATCTATTAATTTCAAATAGGGTAAGAGACTGAAATATTCTTACTTTAATATTTATCTTTCAAGACTTTTTATAGAATTAATAGTCCTTCTTTAGATATAACTTATTCGGTTCATAACCATAGCCTACTAAGCTTCGGTTAAAGAATAATTCTTTATAAATACTACATGACTTTAATTAGTTTCAGTATTTTTCATAATTAAAGAGTATCAGTCAATAAAGGATACTAAGTCCTAAAATCCAAAAGGAAAGGAAGCAACAACAGGAAATAATTTTATTAGATTTTACTTTTGTTTTGCCTTCAGCTGACTGATACCTTAATATATATCTCTGTGCTATCTAGATTCATCAAGTTAACCACTTGAGGATCAAGATACGTAACAGGAGAGTGGCGACCTTGCCAGGATTCGTTTCATACAGTTTCACAAAGTTTCATTAACGTTTCGCTACTTAAAAATCAAATATTAATCATGCCTCAACTAATTAATGAAGAAGATGCTCGAGTTTTCATAGAATCAGAACCCACAGCCCCTGATATTGACTGTCTGTCAAAATCCGAACTGAAAGTGCTTGCCTCACATCTCCAATTAACTGTCTCAAACATGTCTAAAGTAGAGGTGGCTCAGACCATAAAAACTCACCTGTTCCCTGTAGAAGGCGGGGAGGGTGACGGAGCAGTTGGTGGGATCCCTAGTAAACCTAGCCAACTTGATGAACAATTGACACCTGGTTTTACCATTGATCAATTATTCGAACTAGAACAAGCCAGAATAAAGACTGAACAAGCTAGAATAAAAGCAAATACCGAAGAAGCCAGAATAAAAGCAAATATCGAAGAAGCCAGAATAAAGACCGAACATTATGAATATCAATATCGTATAGCTCAACTAAATGTCAATACAAATGCTCCCGAAATTGCTCCCCCTCTGGGATTGACTATGACTAGTGTCATTCCACCTTTCACTGAGGATAATGTGCAGGATTTCTTTGTTTTGTTTGAGGAAGTTGCTGGAGGTATGAAGTGGACAAGAGATCAATGGCCTTTTATGTTACAAACTGTTTTGACAGGGCAGGCTCGAGCCACGTATTTGTCAGAAGTAGCAGAAGTTAGGCAGGATTATGACAATCTCAAAGAAGCTATCTTAAAAACCTATCAATTGCAGCCTGAGGCTTACAGGCAATCTTTCCGTAAAAACCAGAAGAAAGTAGAAGAAACCCATAAGGTATTTGCCAGGACCATGACTAAAACTTTCAATCATTGGGTCAAGAGTAAGAAAGTCACAAGCTACAACGATCTGAAGGAGTTGGTCCTGTTAGAAAATTTCCTATGGAAAATTGATTCTTCTGTATCCTATCATTTAAAGGGGAAAAAGGTAGATTGTCTTGCCGACGCTGCTGACATGGCTGACACATACGTGCTCAACAACAAATTTCGTGGAAAGAAGCCCTACGATAATTCTAGCTCTAATTTTAAGTATCCCAATCACAAATCTGACAGACCCAGTCACAAGCCTATAACGTCTTCCCCAGCTAGCCAAAACCGAATTGTTCCCCCAACTAAAAATGCGACTCAGGGCAATGGTAACAGAGGTGGGCCCCAAACTAATAGTAATGCTCAAAGAGGGAACGTTCCCGTATCCCCTAAAGTATGTACTTTTT
Source organism: Lithodes maja (assembly GCA_037953745.1). Taxonomy (NCBI): domain Eukaryota; kingdom Metazoa; phylum Arthropoda; class Malacostraca; order Decapoda; family Lithodidae; genus Lithodes; species Lithodes maja. Next base: position 41,961 of record JBAKBP010012543.1, on the reverse strand, counting down.
GTGGCAAGAGAGGCCACCTAGCTTATCAGTGCTGGGCCAAGGAGAGAACCGAGAGATCGGGGCAGACAGTTGCCGCCGTATCTCAAACTCCATATGTGCCTGTAATGAAGGACTCCCGACAGAAGGAGTACCTAGCACCAAAAGTTCCTTTAATGCAGGACTCTCAGAAGGAGTACCTAGCAGCTAACGTAAAACATCTAGACAGGGGTGTAGTAGCATGTGTGGTGCAACCCACTAGGGTTAAGCCAATAATAATTTCACCATCAGTGCAGGACAGTTACCGTCCCTTTATTTCATCTGGCAACGTGAGATTAAATGGTTGTATGCATGAGGTAAAAATTCTGAGAGACACAGGTTCTACTAGCACCCTCATGGTGAATCCTTACACTGAGTGCCCACCTGGCGAACCAGTTGTAATGAGAGGTGCTGGAGGCCAGTTTTATGCATACTTGGTAAAAGGCGAAATTGAATGTGAGTTACTACAGGGTGAGGCCACCATAGCTTTGTGTAGGTCCCAAGATATCCCTGTGCCTGGGGTAACGCTCCTTTTGGGGAATGATGTAGCAGGTGAGAAGGTCCGACCAGACCCCATTTTGTCACTTTCCCCTGTTAATGAGCCACTAACCGGTGAGCTCGAAAAGGAGATGCCAACAGTTTTCCCTGTGTGTGCTGTCACACGTTCAATGTCTCGAGTAGCAGTTCCCTCAGACAGAAATGTACCGAATGTAAGAGTTGATGAAAGGGATGATGAGAGTGTGAATGACGCTCCAACTGTGCCTGATGATGTGACTGAGGTGGATTTATCTGACACCTTTATGGCTCATCTTGACCCTAACGATGACCATGAAACCCCTCCAAATTGTCCTAGTGGCCTGGTAGAGCTACAGAGAGATGATAGTGAATGCAAGGAGTTGGCTGCCAGGTCCGTGAGTGAAGAGGAATGTGAGAAGGAGGGTGGTGAATGTTTCTACCTCAAAGGAGGAGTATTGTGGCGAAGATGGAGACCGCCACACAGACCAATCGATGACGGGGCTTGGGACGTCCATCAAGTAGTAGTCCCCAAACCTTGTCGTAGAGATATCATGGAAATGGCCCATTGTATACCATTGGCAGGACACCTAGGTGTGAGAAAAACTCTAGACAGAATCAGAGCCCACTTTTACTGGCCAGGAATGCGTGCAGATGTAGTGGAGTGTTGTAGAGTGTGTCACACTTGCCAGATGACAGGAAAACCCAATCAGAAGGTGCCTGTACATCCTCTGGTGCCCTTGCCCGTTTTCGAGAATCCTTTTACTCGGGTGGTAGTGGACATTGTAGGCCCATTGCCTAAGACTTCCCAAGGTAACATTTATTTATTAACTATCATGGACATGGCAACTCGCTACCCAGAGGCTATACCCTTAAGGACTACCTCTGCTCCAACTGTCATCAAGGAACTGCTCAAATTCTTCACCAGAATGGGTTTCCCCCATGAGGTGCAAAGTGATCAAGGAACTAATTTTACCTCTAACATTTTCCAGCAGTCCCTGAAGGAGTTGGGTATCGAGCATGTTAAGTCTAGCACCTACCACCCAGAGAGTCAAGGGGTTCTCGAACGATATCATCAGACATTAAAGGGAATGTTACGTAAATATTGTACAGAGACCGGAGTTGAGTGGGATAAGGGGGTACCTTTTCTTTTATTTGCTACTCGTGAGGTTCCAACTGAATCCCTGGGTTTTTCCCCTAATGAGCTAGTTTTCGGTCACCAAGTAAGAGGTCCTTTGCAACTATTGCAGGATAGCCTAGTTGGCCAGGAGGGGAACCAAAACCTCCTCAAGTATGTTTCAGATTTCAAATCCCGGCTGAGATCCTCATGTGAGTTTGCCGCTCAAAACCTGACCGTGGCTAAAAGCTCCATGAAGAAATGGTATGACAGAAAAGCACGTGAGAGGGAGTTTCAGCCAGGTGATGAGGTTTTGGTCCTGCTCCCCCTTTTTGGCCAACCTTTATCTGCCAAGTTCAGGGGCCCATATAAGATCATTCGGAGGGTGAGCATTACCGATTATCTAGTAACTACCCCAGACAGGAGAAAGCCCACGCAAGTATTCCATATAAATATGTTGAAACCCTACCATAGGTCCCCTGATTCCTCTCCTCCAGATTCTCCCACTGTGGCAGTGAATGTCAGGACCTGTGGACAGCCTGGTGCGGACGAAGTTTTCAGTTCTCTTACTGACCCGCAACAGACTGTTCCAGAGCCTGAAGGTATCCATGCAGACTTTGACTTGTCATGTAGCCTATCCAACTTTCAGTATAATTCAGTGGCTTGGAGGGAATTACCATCTAAACTATGTCATCTTCCCTCTGATCAAGCGAACCAACTAATCTCTGTTTTATCTCAGTCTCCCAGTGTGTTCCGTGATACTCCAGGGCTCACTTCTTTGGCCGTGCACGACATCGACGTAGGGGATGCAACTCCCATTAAACTATCCCCCTACCGTGTCTCGCCACAACGCAGGAGTATACTGCAGGTCGAGCTTGACTTTTATGTTATCTAACGAACTGATCACTAGGGCCTTAAGCCAGTGGAGTAGTCCGGTCATACTTGTGCCAAAGCCAGACGGGAGCCATAGGTTATGTATGGACTATAGGCAAGTCAATGCTGTCACAAAGAACGATACCTACCCACTGCCACGGATCGACGACTGCATTGACCAGATTGGTACCGCCACCTATATCAGCAAGATTGACTTGATGAAGGGATATTGGCAAGTAGCTCTCACCCCTAGAGCGAGGGAAATTTCATGCTTTGTAGTCAACAATCAAGCCTTCTGCTGTAACGTAATGCCCTACGGCTTGAAAAACGCCCCAGCTACATTCCAGCGCCTCATGAATTTGGTGACTGAAGGGGTACCTGGGTGCGTTGTCTACATAGATGATATTCTTATCTTTTCACAGTCATGGGAGGAGCATCTTTACCAACTTAGATTGCTATTCTTAAATCTTGCTGATGCCAATCTGGTGGTTAATCTTAAGAAATGCACCTTTGTAAAGAGTACGGTCCAGTATCTAGGATATACGGTAGGTCAGGGGCAGGTTGCACCTCCTCAAGCAAAGGTAGAGTCTATTCTAGAATTCCCAACTCCTAGCACTAAGAAACATATCCAAAGGTACCTAGGCATGATTGGCTATTATAGGCGTTTCATTATAAATTTTTCAAAGTTAACCGCTCCCCTGACAGATCTTCTCCGTAAGGATGTGAAGTTTGTGTGGTCCTCTGAATGTGAAGAGGCCTTTATTGCTACCAAATATATATTATCTAATTATCCTGTACTCAGAGCTCCTGATTTTAACAGATCTTTTTCCCTGGCAGTGGATGCGAGCAATACCGGGGTTGGTGCAGTGTTGCTCCAGGAAGACGACTGTGAGGTATTGCATCCTGTGTGCTATTTCAGTAAAAAATTAAATTCTGCCCAACGTAACTATTCAGTCATTGAGAAGGAGCTGTTAGCATTAATTTTATCCCTTCAATACTTTGCTGTCTATGTGCAATCTGCCTCTGGTGCCATCACTGTGTATACTGACCATCACCCCTTAAAATTTTTGCATAGGTTCCGAAATAAAAACCAACGACTGACCAGGTGGAGTTTGTTGCTGCAGGAATACTCCCTGGATGTCAAACATATTAAGGGGGTCCAGAACGTGCTAGCCGATTGCCTTTCACGTATCTGTTAAAGATTACATTTACCAGGTTGGCCTCATACAGCAGTAAGTTTAATTTAATGAGAGGATTTTGGCAATTAGCTCTCCCTTGTAGCGAGGTAAATATCATGCTTTTGTAGTGCGCTTTTAAGCCTTCAGCTGTGAGATGCCTTGCAGTTCGAATAACGCTCCAGCTACGTTCCGGCTATGTTCTGATGTGGTACCTGGAGACGTTGCCTACTTTGGGTGATATCCTTATTATATCCTCATTATAATCTTGCTGTTGCCAATCTGGTGATGAATCTATTTATGTATTCTGTTTAATATTATGTGCTGTACTCCTTAAACTCTTTTCTAGGGGGGAGGTCTGACATACGGAGCCCTGTATGTTAATTTAAGAGTTAGAATTAGAGTTGAAGGAGCCGAACTACCCAAACGGTGAAGCGAGTGGGGAAACTACCTCGCCCGCATACCTGCAAACTAGCCTTCACACCTGCGTGTGTCATAGGGGACTCTGCAAACTACCTCGATGCCACGATGCTATGACGTATGATCGACGCCGGGAGCTGTGATTGGACCAGGCACCTGCTATGCAACTCGAGGAGCTATGATAGGGGCGCGCACCATCACTCGCCTCCTGATTCGTTCCTGCACCATCATTGTTTGGTATATAAGACCCGAGTTGTGGGCATTCAAATCAGTCTCATTTGGAGTTGGGGAAGGTGAACTTGCAGCTGGAGGAAGACGGGGTGAAGTATTATAATGGGATTGTGACTGTCAGTCAGATTATATAAATGTGTGTTAAGTGTGTTCGGTGTAAACACTTACGTTATGTTGGTTAGTGAGATATGTGATTGGGAATTAACGTGAACGCTACTATTATGTGTTTAACTATTTGATTGCGAATTAACGTTAACGCTACTATTATTGTGTACTTAAACTATTTGATTGCGAATTAACGTTAACGCTACTATTATTGTGTACTTAAACTATTTGATTGCGAAGTAACGTTAACGCTATTATTATGTACTTAACTATTTTAGTTGACTAACTTGTGGACTAAAGCAACTCTTTAAGTAATTGGGTTATGATGAAAGTAATACTATTGTTTTATATTAATACTTACGAGTTCTTTCATTTTCTTTGAATTAAGCTTACATTGCTTAACGGTGCTTAGTACGGTGATGCTATTGTCTCATATTAGTAATATCGCCTTAGACTAACATGGCTGTGTTAATATTACTTATAGTGATTTCCTAAGCTGAAGAAAATTCTTTTGCTTCAAAATATTATATTTTGCTTTTCATATTATTTGAGTGAGACCTGAATCGAATCTATGAAACGATCCTGTAACTTTATTTACTCATAATCAAACCAATGTTACGTGGTTAAGAAATACATTTAACTAATTATTAAATATATATCTAACTTTTTATGTGACTTTGATATTACTCCTGATGATAATAATAATATAATTCTATTAACGTAAGACCAGAACCAAGAATAATTAAATTAAATATAAATAAAAGGACATATAAGAAAACTCTATTAATTTCAAATAGGGTAAGAGACTGAAATATTCTTACTTTAATATTTATCTTTCAAGACTTTTTATAGAATTAATAGTCCTTCTTTAGATATAACTTATTCGGTTCATAACCATAGCCTACTAAGCTTCGGTTAAAGAATAATTCTTTATAAATACTACATGACTTTAATTAGTTTCAGTATTTTTCATAATTAAAGAGTATCAGTCAATAAAGGATACTAAGTCCTAAAATCCAAAAGGAAAGGAAGCAACAACAGGAAATAATTTTATTAGATTTTACTTTTGTTTTGCCTTCAGCTGACTGATACCTTAATATATATCTCTGTGCTATCTAGATTCATCAAGTTAACCACTTGAGGATCAAGATACGTAACAGGAGAGTGGCGACCTCGCCAGGATTCGTTTCATACAGTTTCACTCAGTTTCATTAACGTTTCACTACTTAAAAACCAAATATTAATCATGCCTCAACTAATTAATGAAGAAGATGCTAGAGTTTTCATAGAATCAGAACCCACAGCCCCTGATATTGACTGTCTGTCAAAATCTGAACTGAAAGTGCTTGCCTCACATCTCCAATTAACTGTCTCAAACATGTCCAAAGTAGAAGTGGCTCAGACCATAAAGACCCACCTGTTCCCTGTAGAAGGCGGGGAGGGTGACAGAGCAGTTGGTGGGATACCTAGCCAACTTGATGAACAATTGCCACCTGGTTTGATCGGTGATCAAGTACTGGAACTAGCCAGACTAAAAATAGAACTAGCCAGAATAAATGCCGAACAAGCCAGAGCAAATACCGAAGAAGCCAGCATAAAAGCCAACGCAAATATAGAACTAGCCAGAATAAATGCCAGTGCAACGACCGAACAATGTGAATATCAATATCGTACGGCTCAACTAAATGTCAATACAAATGCTCCCGAAATTGCTCCCCCTCTGGGATTAACTATGACTAGTGTCATTCCACCTTTCACTGAGGATAATGTGCAGGATTTCTTTGTTTTGTTTGAGGAAGTTGCTGGAGGTATGAAGTGGACAAGAGATCAATGGCCTTTTATGTTACAAACCGTTTTGACAGGGCAGGCTCGAGCCACGTATTTGTCAGAAGTAGCAGAAGTTAGGCAGGATTATGACAATCTCAAAGCAGCTATCCTAAAAACCTATAAATTGCAGCCTGAGGCTTACAGGCAATCTTTCCGTAAAAACCAGAAGAAAGTAGAAGAAACCCATAAGGTATTTGCCAGGACCATGACTAAAACTTTCAATCATTGGGTCAAGAGTAAGAAAGTCACAAGCTACAACGATCTGAAGGAGTTGGTCCTGTTAGAAAATTTCCTATGGAAAATTGATTCTTCTGTATCCTATCATTTAAAGGGGAAAAAGGTAGATTGTCTTGCCGACGCTGCTGACATGGCTGACACATACGTGCTCAACAACAAATTTCGTGGAAAGAAGCCCTACGATAATTCTAGTTCTAATTTTAAGTATCCCAATCACAAATCTGACAGACCCAGTCACAAGCCTATAACGTCTTCCCCAGCTAGCCAAAACCGAATTGTTCCCCCAACTAAAAATGCGACTCAGGGCAATGGTAACAGAGGTGGGCCCCAAACTAATAGTAATGCTCAAAGAGGGAACGTTCCCGTATCCCCTAAAGTATGTACTTTTTGTGGCAAGAGAGGCCACCTAGCTTATCAGTGCTGGGCCAAGGAGAGAACTGAGAGATCGGGGCAGACAGTTGCCGCCGTATCTCAAACTCCATATGTGCCTGTAATGCAGGACTCCCGACAGAAGGAGTACCTAGCACCAAAAGTTCCTTTAATGCAAGACTCTCGACAGAAGGAGTACCTAGCAGCTAACGTAAAACATCTAGACAGGGGTGTAGTAGCATGTGTGGTGCAACCCACTAGGGTTAAGCCAATAATAATTTCACCATCAGTGCAGGACAGTTACCGTCCCTTTATTTCATCTGGCAACGTGAGATTAAATGGTTGTATGCATGAGGTAAAAATTCTGAGAGACACAGGTTCTACTAGCACCCTCATGGTGAATCCTTACACTGAGTGCCCACCTGGCGAACCAGTTGTAATGAGAGGTGCTGGAGGCCAGTTTTATGCATACTTGGTAAAAGGCGAAATTGAATGTGAGTTACTACAGGGTGAGGCCACCATAGCTTTGTGTAGGTCCCAAGATATCCCTGTGCCTGGGGTAACGCTCCTTTTGGGGAATGATGTAGCAGGTGAGAAGGTCCGACCAGACCCCATTTTGTCACTTTCCCCTGTTAACGAGCCACTAACCGGTGAGCTCGAAAAGGAGATGCCAACTGTTTTCCCTGTGTGTGCTGTCACACGTTCAATGTCTCAAGTAGCGGTTCTCTCAGACAGAAATGTACCGAATGTAAGAGTTGATGAAAGGGATGAGAGTGTGACTGATGCTCCAACTGTGCCTGATGATGTGACTGAGGTGGATTTATCTGACACCTTTATGGCTCATCTTGACCCTAACGATGACCATGAAACCCCTCCAAATTGTCCTAGTGGCCTGGTAGAGCTACAGAGAGATGATCGTGAATGCAAGGAGTTAGCTGCCAGGTCCGTGAGTGAAGAAGAATGTGAGAAGGAGGGTGGTGAATGTTTCTACCTCAAAGGAGGAGTATTGTGGCGAAGATGGAGACCGCCACACAGACCAATCGATGACGGGGCTTGGGACGTCCATCAAGTAGTAGTCCCCAAACCTTGTCGTAGAGATATCATGGAAATGGCCCATTGTATACCATTGGCAGGACACCTAGGTGTGAGAAAAACTCTAGACAGAATCAGAGCCCACTTTTACTGGCCAGGAATGCGTGCAGATGTAGTGGAGTGTTGTAGAGTGTGTCACACTTGCCAGATGACAGGAAAACCCAATCAGAAGGTGCCTGTACATCCTCTGGTGCCCTTGCCCGTTTTCGAGAATCCTTTTACTCGGGTGGTAGTGGACATTGTAGGCCCATTGCCTAAGACTTCCCAAGGTAACATTTATTTATTAACTATCATGGACATGGCAACTCGCTACCCAGAGGCTATACCCTTAAGGACTACCTCTGCTCCAACTGTCATCAAGGAACTGCTCAAATTCTTCACCAGAATGGGTTTCCCCCATGAGGTGCAAAGTGATCAAGGAACTAATTTTACCTCTAACATTTTCCAGCAGTCCCTGAAGGAGTTGGGTATCGAGCATGTTAAGTCTAGCACCTACCACCCAGAGAGTCAAGGGGTTCTCGAACGATATCATCAGACATTAAAGGGAATGTTACGTAAATATTGTACAGAGACCGGAGTTGAGTGGGATAAGGGGGTACCTTTTCTTTTATTTGCTACTCGTGAGGTTCCAACTGAATCCCTGGGTTTTTCCCCTAATGAGCTAGTTTTCGGTCACCAAGTAAGAGGTCCTTTGCAACTATTGCAGGATAGCCTAGTTGGCCAGGAGGGGAACCAAAACCTCCTCAAGTATGTTTCAGATTTCAAATCCCGGCTGAGATCCTCATGTGAGTTTGCCGCTCAAAACCTGACCGTGGCTAAAAGCTCCATGAAGAAATGGTATGACAGAAAAGCCCGTGAGAGGGAGTTTCAGCCCGGTGATGAGGTTTTGGTCCTGCTCCCCCTTTTTGGCCAACCTTTATCTGCCAAGTTCAGGGGCCCATATAAGATCATTCGGAGGGTGAGCATTACCGATTATCTAGTAACTACCCCAGACAGGAGAAAGCCCACGCAAGTATTCCATATAAATATGTTGAAACCCTACCATAGGTCCCCTGATTCCTCTCCTCCAGATTCTCCCACTGTGGCAGTGAATGTCAGGACCTGTGAACAGCCTGGTGCGGACGAAGTTTTCAGTTCTCTTACTGACTCGCAACAGACTGTTCCAGAGCCTGAAGGTATCCATGCAGACTTTGACTTGTCATGTAGCCTATCCAACTTTCAGTATAATTCAGTGGCTTGGAGGGAATTACCATCTAAACTATGTCATCTTCCCTCTGATCAAGCGAACCAACTAATCTCTGTTTTATCTCAGTCTCCCAGTGTGTTCCGTGATACTCCAGGGCTCACTTCTTTGGCCGTGCACGACATCGACGTAGGGGATGCAACTCCCATTAAACTATCCCCCTACCGTGTCTCTCCACAACGCAGGAGTATACTGCAGGTCGAGCTTGACTTTATGTTGTCTAATGAACTGATCACTAGGGCCTTAAGCCAGTGGAGTAGTCCGGTCATACTTGTGCCAAAGCCAGACGGGAGCCATAGGTTATGTATGGACTATAGGCAAGTCAATGCTGTCACAAAGAACGATACCTACCCACTGCCACGGATCGACGACTGCATTGACCAGATTGGTACAGCCACCTATATCAGCAAGATTGACTTGATGAAGGGATATTGGCAAGTAGCTCTCACCCCTAGAGCGAGGGAAATATCATGCTTTGTAGTTAACAATCAAGCCTTCTGCTGTAACGTAATGCCCTACGGCTTGAAAAACGCCCCAGCTACATTCCAGCGCCTCATGAATTTGGTGACTGAAGGGGTACCTGGGTGCGTTGTCTACATCGATGATATTCTTATCTTTTCACAGTCATGGGAGGAGCATCTTTACCAACTTAGATTGCTGTTCTTAAATCTTGCTGATGCCAATCTGGTGGTTAATCTTAAGAAATGCACCTTTGTAAAGAGTACGGTCCAGTATCTAGGATATACGGTAGGTCAGGGGCAGGTTGCACCTCCTCAAGCAAAGGTAGAGTCTATTCTAGAATTCCCAACTCCTAGCACTAAGAAACATATCCAAAGGTACCTAGGCATGATTGGCTATTATAGGCGTTTCATTATAAATTTTTCAAAGTTAACAGCTCCCCTGACAGATCTTCTCCGTAAGGATGTGAAGTTTGTGTGGTCCTCTGAATGTGAAGAGGCCTTTATTGCTACCAAATATATATTATCTAATTATCCTGTACTCAGAGCTCCTGATTTTAACAGATCTTTTTCCCTGGCAGTGGATGCGAGCAATACCGGGGTTGGTGCAGTGTTGCTCCAGGAAGACGACTGTGAGGTATTGCATCCTGTGTGCTATTTCAGTAAAAAATTAAATTCTGCCCAACGTAACTATTCAGTCATTGAGAAGGAGCTGTTAGCATTAATTTTATCCCTTCAATACTTTGCTGTCTATGTGCAATCTGCCTCTGGTGCCATCACTGTGTATACTGACCATCACCCCTTAAAATTTTTGCATAGGTTCCAAAATAAAAACCAACGACTGACCAGGTGGAGTTTGTTGCTGCAGGAATACTCCCTGGATGTCAAACATATTAAGGGGGTCCAGAACGTGCTAGCCGATTGCCTTTCACGTATCTGTTAAAGATTACATTTACCAGGTTGCCCTCATACAGCAGTAACTTTAATTTAATGAGAGGATTTTGGCAATTAGCTCTCCCTTGTAGCGAGGTAAATATCATGCTTTTGTAGTGCGCTTTTAAGCCTTCAGCTGTGAGATGCCTTGCAGTTCGAATAACGCTCCAGCTATGTTCCGGCTATGTTCTGATGTGGTACCTGGAGACGTTGCCTACTTTGGGTGATATCCTTATTATATCCTCATTATAATCTTGCTGTTGCCAATCTGGTGGTGAATCTATTTATGTATTATGTTTAATATTATGTACTGTACTCCTTAAACTCTTTTCTAGGGGGGAGGTCTGACATACGGAGCCCTGTATGTTAATTTATGAGTTAGAATTAGAGTTGAAGGAGCCGAACTACCCAAACGGTGAAGCGAGTGGGGAAACTACCTCGCCCGCATACCTGCAAACAAGCCTTCACACCTGCGTGCGTCATAGGGGACTCTGCAAACTACCTCGATGCCACGATGCTATGACGTATGATCGACGCCGGGAGCTGTGATTGGACCAGGCACCTGCTATGCAACTCGAGGAGCTATGATAGGGGCGCGCACCATCACTCGCCTCCTGATTCGTTCCTACACCATCATTGTTTGGTATATAAGACCCGAGTTGTGGGCATTCAAATCAGTCTCATTTGGAGTTGGGGAAGGTGAACTTGCAGCTGGAGGAAGACGGGGTGAAGTATTATAATGGGATTGTGACTGTCAGTCAGATTATATAAATGTGTGTTAAGTGTGTTCGGTGTAAACACTTACGTTATGTTGGTTAGTGAGATATGTGATTGGGAATTAACGTGAACGCTACTATTATGTGTTTAACTATTTGATTGCGAATTAACGTTAACGCTACTATTATTGTGTTTAACTATTTGATTGGGAATTAACGTTAACGCTATTATTATGTACTTAACTAATTTAGTTGACTAACTTGTGGACTAAAGCAACTCTTTAAGTTATTGGGTTATGATGAAAGTAATACTATTGTTTTATATTAATACTTACGAGTTCTTTCATTTTCTTTGAATTAAGCTTACATTGCTTAACGGTGCTTAGTACGGTGATGCTATTGTCTCATATTAGTAATATCGCCTTAGACTAACATGGCTGTGTTAATATTACTTATAGTGATTTCCTAAGCTGAAGAAAATTCTTTTGCTTCAAAATATTATTTTTTGCTTTTCATATTATTTGAGTGAGACCTGAATCGAATCTATGAAACGATCCTGTAACTTTATTTACTCATAATCAAACCAATGTTACGTGGTTAAGAAATACATTTAACTAATTATTAAATATATATCTAACTTTTTATGTGACTTTGATATTACTCCTGATGATAATAATAATATAATTCTATTAACGTAAGACAAGAACCAAGAATAATTAAATTAAATATAAATAAAAGGACATATAAGAAAACTATCTATTCATTTCAAATTGGGTAAGAGACTGAAATATTCTTACTTTAATATTTATCTTTCAAGACTTTTTATAGAATTAATAGTCCTTTAGATATAACTTATTCGGTTCATAACCATAGCCTACTATGCTTCGGTTAAATAATAGTCTTTATAAATACTACATGACTTTAATTAGTTTCAGTATTTTTCATAATTAAAGAGTATCAGTCAATAAAGGATACTAAGTCCTAAGATCCAAAAGGAAAGGAAGCAACAACAGGAAATAATTTTATTAGATTTTACTTTTGTTTTGCCTTCAGCTGACTGATACCTTAATATATATCTCTGTGCTATCTAGATTCATCAAGTTAACCACTTGAGGATCAAGATACGTAACAATATATATATATATATATATATATATATATATATATATACAGGTATATATATACAGTATATATATATATATAAGACGTTTTGCCCCATTCACCCTACTACTACTACTACTACTACTATAGAGTGCGTTACGCTAAATAGAGTGCGTTAGGTTAATTATAGTGTGTTAGGCTAGGTTAGAGTGCGTTAGGGCAATTAGAGTGCGTTAGGTTAGGTAGAATGTGTTACGCTAATTAGACTGTGTTAGGTCTGTTAGAGTGTGTTAGGTTAATGTAGAGTGCGTTGTGCTAATTAGAGTGTGTTAGGTCTATTAGAGTGTTAGGTTAGGTATAGTGCATTATGCTAATTAGAGTGCATTAGGTTAATTATAGTGCGTTAGGCCAATTAGAGTGCGTTAGGCTAGGTCAGAGTGTGTTATGCTAAATAGAGTGCGTTAGGTTAATTATAGTGTGTTAGGCTAGGTTAGAGTGCGTTAAGGCAATTAGAGTGTGTTAGGTTAGGTAAAGTGCGTTAGGTTAATGTAGAGTGCGTTTGCTAATTAGACTGTGCTAGGTCTGTTAGAGTGTGTTAGGTTAATGTAGAGTGCGTTGAGCTAATTAGAGTGTGTTAGGTCTATTAGAGTGCATTACGCTAATTAGAGTGCGTTAGGTCTACTAGAGTGCGTTAGGTTAATTAGAGTGCGTTAGGTTAATGTAGAGTGTGTTAGGTTAATTAGAGTGAGTTTGGGTTGGGTAGAGTGCGTTAGGTTCAGTAGAGTGTTTTTGATTAGGTTAGGTAGATTGTGTTAGTGAGAGTGTGTTAGGTTAGTTAGAGTGCGTTAGGTTATTTAGAGTGCGTTAGGTTAAAAAGTGTTAGATTAAAAATGTAGGTTTGGTTAGAAATGTTAGGTTACGTTAAAAAGTTTGGTTAAGTTAGGTTAAACCTTGAAAATTGCTAAGTTAGGTTAGGTTAGGTTAGGTTAGGTTAGGTTAGGTTAGGTATGTTAGGTTAGGTTAGGTTAGGTTAGGTTAGGTACGTTAGGCTAGGTTAAAACTTGAAAATCGTTAAGTTAGGTTAGGTTAGGTTTGGTTAGGTAAAAAGTCGATAACCGATAAGTTAGCTTAGTTAGGAATGTTTGGTTAGGATAGGTTAGGTTAAAATGTTAGGTTAGGTTAGGTTAGGTTAGGTTAGGTTAGGTTAGGCTAGGTAAAAATAATTTAGGTTAGGTTAGAAATTTAGGTTAGGTTAGGTTAGGTTAGGTTAAAAATGTTAGGTTAGGTTACATTCTTTAGGTTAGGTTAGGTTAAAAAATGCTAGGTTAGAAATTTAGGTTAGGTTAAAAATTAAAAATGTTAGATCAAACATGTCAGGTTAGGTTAAAAATGTTAGGTTAAGAATTTAGGTTAGCTTAAAATTTAGCTTATTTTTTTTTTTGCATATAAATATTAGGTTAAACATTTAGGTTAGGTCAAAAAAGTTAGATTAGGTTAGGTTTAAATAGTTAGGTTTGGTTAATTAGTTAGGTTAGTTTAAAAATGTTAGGTTAAGAATTTAGGTTTCTTTATAAAAGACTAAAAGTTAGGTTAGGATTTTATAATTATAAACTTTAGGTTAAACAATTAGGTCAAAAAAAGTTTGATTAGGTTAGTTAGGTTTAGTTAAAAAAGGTTAGGTTACTTTAAAAATGTTAGGTTAAGAATTTAGGTTTCTTTATAAAAGAATGTAAAAGTTAGGTTACGATTTTCTATAAACTAGGCTAAACAATTAGGTCAAAAAAAGTTAGATTAGGTTAGTTAGGTTTGGTTAAAAAGGTTAGGTTAGTTTAAAAATGTAACTAAGTAGGCTACCTGCATTAAGTAGTAATCATGAACTCGTAGCACAGCTGAGAGAGAGAGAGAGAGAGAGAGAGAGAGAGAGAGAGAGAGAGATGACGGTAGAAACAGTAGTAGTGGTAGAAGTAGGCTGAATGGGGCAAAACGTCTTATATATATATATATATATATATATATATGAAGATGATAACCCGTACGGTAGAAACAGTAGTATTAGTAGTAGTAGTATTAGTAGTAGTAGTAATAGTAGTAGTAGTATTAGGGTGAATGGGGCAAAACGTCTTAGAACAGACGGCATAATGGTGTGACCAGATTTGTCAGTACAGGAAGGACCTGTTATCTGTCTCTCTCTCTCTCTCTCTCTCTCTCTCTCTCTCACCGCCTCCATCTTGGTATGACGTCACAACCCTTTTAAGCGCGAGAGAGAGAGAGAGAGAGAGAGAGAGAGAGAGATGACGGTAGAAACAGTAGTAGTGGTAGAAGTAGGCTGAATGGGGCAAAACGTCTTATATATATATATATATATATATATAAGATGATGATAACCCGTACGGTAGAAACAGTAGTATTAGTAGTAGTAGTATTAGTAGTAGTAGTAGTAGTAATAGTAGTAGTAGTAGTAGGGTGAATGGGGTAAAACGTCTTAGAACAGACGGCATAATGGTGTGACCAGATTTGTCAGTACAGGAAGGACCTGTTATCTGTCTCTCTCTTTCTCTCTCACCGCCGCCATCTTGGTATGACGTCACAACCCTTTTAAGCGCGAGAGAGAGAGAGAGAGAGAGAAAAAAAAAAGGAAAAGAAGAAGAAGAGAGAAAGGAGGGAGAGAAGGAGAGAATAGCGAAGATATCGAAAAAAAAAAAAAAAAAAAAAAAGTTTTTCAAGGGCCGCCTTAATTTTTTTACATAGGGAGGCAATTCCTAGGCCCAGTCCTACAAACCCGTTCCCTCACTCCGAGATCACTGGTGTCGCTAGGAGGGCTCCCTCCCCAGACACACACTCACACTCTCTCTCACTCAAGTGACAAGTCAGTGACGTCACACGTCTTCAGTGCCTGGCTGGACTCCGAGGGGGAAGGTTATTGGTCGTCCCTGTCGCCGCCGCCGCCCTTCCCACGCCCAAACCGAGCCACTTGGGCAAAAGTGTCATGGATGACGATCGATAGGGCGTGTTCAGACCTTTCATTTGAAACCACAACCACCTTCCTTGGACCAACCACACCGGAGATATAGTCGTTCCCGCATAATCACCGGCTACTTTCTCTCTCTCTCTCTCTCTTGTCCACCGCTTAAGTTAAAAGGATTGTGACGTCATACCAAGATGGCGGTGTGTCTATTTAATAATGTCGGTTGGGAGAGAGAGAGAGAGAGAGAGAGAGATATATATCCTTCCTACCTACTGTTCCAAGACATTTTGCACCATTCACCTGTCTCTTTTATGACACCAACAAGGGTGCACAGACACACAGACACACAAACATATAGATATGCAGACAGATAGATACACAGACAGATAGATACACAGAAAGATAGATACACAGACAGATAGATACACAGACAGATAGATACACAGACAGATAGATACACAGACAGATGGATACACAAACATATATATACAGACAGATAGATACACAGACAGATAGATACACAGACAGACAGATACACAGACATAGATACACAAATATATATATTCACAGAGAGATAGATACACAGACAGATAGATACACAGACATATACTGTATATAGGCTACACAGGCAGATATATACACAGACAAATACAGTATATACCGTACATTATTAGTTAGGTTAGATCCAAAAATACATTTGTCTGCCATTTAATACAATTTTCTTTAGTAGCCTAACAATATAACTATAGAAAACGATCAAACTAAATGGGGTAACATGTTTATAATTATTAAGAATGTCGACATTCAAATTTTTCAAATTATTGTTATGTTCGTGTTTTGGTGAATTATTCAAAGCCATATATGTTCCACAAATATATACTACAATAAAATAACAATAATATATATATATATATATATATTATATATACAGGCATATATATACAGTATATATAGATATATATATATATATATGTATATATATATATAAGACGTTTTGCCCCATTCACCCTACTACTACTACTACTACTACTATAGAGTGCGTTACGCTAAATAGAGTGCGTTAGGTTAATTATAGTGTGTTAGGCTAGGTTAGAGCGCGTTAGGGCAATTAGAGTGTGTTAGGTTAGGTAGAGTGTGTTTTTTTTTTTTTTTTTTTTTTTTTCTATATTCCAACTTACTTCCTCTCGGGCATAGGCTGAGAGCCTTAACATTCACCGCTTTACAATGAACAGTGAAGCCCGTGAGGTCTTGTTCCAGTCTAGGGAGTGAGACATGTGAAGCACGTAGAGTACAACGAGCACCTGCCATCTTGCCTTCACATGAGGCACGGTGCTCACTCATGGCCCGAAACGACCCCATCTCTGAAGCCATCTCGTTCCCGTGCTTCACTGTCTCACCCTCTACACTCGGACTCTCACACTTACACACACACAACGCCACCTGTTGAGCAGATAACTCACCAGGCATTGCACCCCTATAGCATATTTTGAATATGGGAATATTCATACAGTGCTATTTAATCAGGGAACAATGAGGGTATTTTATTGACGTTTCGGTGGGCTTTGTGGTAATGCACTGATACTAGGTACAGCACAAATTCCATCCCAATAATATCTTCCCATTGATACATCGGGATTTGAACCCGGGACCTTTGGATTACCAGGCCAGTGGCAAGACCACTCCACCACACCTCCCCTAATATTAACCTAATTAGACTGTGTTAGATCAATTAGAGTGTGTTAGGTTAATGTAGAGTGCGTTGCGCTAATTAGAGTGTGTTAGGTCTATTAGAGTGTTAGGTTAGGTATAGTGCATTACGCCAATTAGAGTGCATTAGGTTAATTATAGTGCGTTAGGCCAATTAGAGTGCATTAGGCTAGGTCAGAGTGTGTTATGCTAAATAGAGTGCGTTAGGTTAATTATAGTGTGTTAGGCGAGGTTAGAGTGCGTTAGGGCAATTAGAGTGCGTTAGGTTAGGTAGAGTGTGTTAGGTTAATGTAGAGTGTGTTATGCTAATTAGACTGTGCTAGGTCTGTTAGAGTGTGTTAGGTTAATGTAGAGTGCGTTGAGCTAATTAGAGTGTGTTAGGTCTATTAGAGTGCATTACGCTAATTAGAGTGCGTTAGGTCTACTAGAGTGCGTTAGGTTAATTAGAGTGCGTTAGGTTAATGTAGAGTGTGTTAGGTTAATTAGAGTGAGTTTGGGTTGGGTAGAGTGCATTAGGTTCAGTAGAGTGTTTTTGATTAGGTTAGGTAGATTGTGTTAGTGAGAGTGTGTTAGGTTAGTTAGAGTGCGTTAGGTTATTTAGAGTGCGTTAGGTTAAAAAGTGTTAGATTAAAAATGTAGGTTAGGTTAGAAATGTTAGGTTACGTTAAAAAGTTTGGTTAAGTTAGGTTAAACCTTGAAAATTGCTAAGTTAGGTTAGGTTAGGTTAGGTTAGGTTAGGTATGTTAGGTTAGGTTAGGTTAGGTTAGGTTAGGTACGTTAGGGTAGGTTAAAACTTGAAAATCGTTAAGTTAGGTTAGGTTAGGTTAGGTTAGGTTTGGTTAGGTAAAAAGTCGATAACCGATAAGTTAGCTTAGTTAGGAATGTTTGGTTAGGATAGGTTAGGTTAAAATGTTAGGTTAGGTTAGGTTAGGTTAGGTTAGGTTAGGTTAGGGTAGGTAAAAATAATTTAGGTTAGGTTAGAAATTTAGGTTAGGTTAGGTTAGGTTAGGTTAAAAATGTTAGGTTAGGTTACATTCTTTAGGTTAGGTTAGGTTAAAAAATGCTAGGTTAGAAATTTAGGTTAGGTTAAAAATTAAAAATGTTAGATCAAACATGTCAGGTTAGGTTAAAAATGTTAGGTTTAGAATTTAGGTTAGTTTAAAATTTAGCTTATTTTTTTTTGCATATAAATATTAGGTTAAACATTTAGGTTAGGTCAAAAAAGTTAGATTAGGTTAGGTTTAAATAGTTAGGTTTGGTTAATTAGTTAGGTTAGTTTAAAATTGTTAGGTTAAGAATTTAGGTTTCTTTATAAAAGACTGTAAAAGTTAGGTTAGGATTTTATAATTATAAACTTTAGGTTAAACAATTAGGTCAAAAAAAGTTTGATTAGGTTAGTTAGGTTTAGTTAAAAAAGGTTAGGTTACTTTAAAAATGTTAGGTTAAGAATTTAGGTTTCTTTATAAAAGAATGTAAAAGTTAGGTTACGATTTTCTATAAACTAGGTTAAACAATTAGGTCAAAAAAAGTTAGATTAGGTTAGTTAGGTTTGGTTAAAAAGGTTAGGTTAGTTTAAAAATGTAACTAAGTAGGCTACCTGCATTAAGTAGTAATCATGAACTCGTAGCACAGCTGAGAGAGAGAGAGAGAGAGAGAGAGAGAGAGAGAGAGAGAGAGAGAGATGACGGTAGAAACAGTAGTAGTGGTAGAAGTAGGCTGAATGGGGCAAAACGTCTCATATATATATATATATATATATATATATATATAAAGATGATGATAACCCGTACGGTAGAAACAGTAGTATTAGTAGTAGTAGTATTAGTAGTAGTAGTAATAGTAGTAGTAGTATTAGGGTGAATGGGGCAAAACGTCTTAGAACAGACGGCATAATGGTGTGACCAGATTTGTCAGTACAGGAAGGACCTGTTATCTGTCTCTCTCTCTCTCTCTCTCTCTCTCTTACCGCCGCCATCTTGGTATGACGTCACAACCCTTCTAAGCGCGAGAGAGAGAGAGAGAGAGAGATTGAGATGACGGTAGAAACAGTAGTAGTGGTAGAAGTAGGCTGAATGGGGCAAAACGTCTTATATATATATATATATATATATAAAGATGATGATAACCCGTACGGTAGAAACAGTAGTATTAGTAGTAGTAGTATTAGTAGTAGTAGTAGTAGTAATAGTAGTAGTAGTAGTAGGGTGAATGGGGCAAAACGTCTTAGAACAGACGGCATAATGGTGTGACCAGATTTGTCAGTACAGGAAGGACCTGTTATCTGTCTCTCTCTCTCTCTCTCTCTCTCTCTCTCACCGCCGCCATCTTGGTATGACGTCACAACCCTTTTAAGCGCGAGAGAGAGAGAGAGAGAGAGAGAGAGAGAGAAAAAAAAGGAAAAGAAGAAGAAGAGAGAAAGGAGGGAGAGAAGGAGAGAATAGCGAAGATATCGAAAAAAACAAAAAAGTTTTTCAAGGGCCGCCTTAATTATTTTACATAGGGAGGCAATTCCTAGGCCCAGTCCTACAAACCCGTTCCCTCACTCCGAGATCACTGGTGTCGCTAGGAGGGCTCCCTCCCCAGACACACACTCATACTCTCTCTCACTCAAGTGACAAGTCAGTGACGTCACACGTCTTCAGTGCCTGGCTGGACTCCGAGGGGGAAGGTTATTGGTCGTCCCTGTCGCCGCCGCCGCCCTTCCCACGCCCAAACCGAGCCACTTGGGCAAAAGTGTCATGGATGACGATCGATAGGGCGTGTTCAGACCTTTCATTTGAGACCACAACCACCTTCCTTGGACCAACCACACCGGAGATATAGTCGTTCCCGCATAATCACCGGCTACTTTCTCTCTCTCTCTCTCTCTTGTCCACCGCTTAAGTTAAAAGGATTGTGACGTCATACCAAGATGGCGGTGTGTCTATTTAATAATGTCGGTTGGGAGAGAGAGAGAGAGAGAGAGAGATATCCTTCCTACCTACTGTTCCAAGACGTTTTGCCCCATTCACCTGTCTCTTTTATGACACCAACAAGGGTGCACAGACACACAGACACACAAACATATAGATATGCAGACAGATAGATACACAGACAGATAGATACACAGAAAGATAGATACACAGACAGATAGATACAAAGACAGATAGATACACAGACAGATAGATACACAGACAGATGGATACACAAACATATATATACAGACAGATAGATACACAGACAGATAGATACACAGACAGACAGATACACAGACATAGATACACAAATATATATATTCACAGAGAGATAGATACACAGACAGATAGATACACAGACATATACTGTATATAGGCTACACAGGCAGATATATACACAGACAAATACAGTATATACCGTACATTATTAGTTAGGTTAGATCCAAAAATAAATTTGTCTGCCATTTAATACAATTTTCTTTAGTAGCCTAACAATATAACTATAGAAAACGATCAAATTAAAGGGGGTAACATGTTTATATTAAGAATGTTGACATTCAAATTTTTCAAATTATTGTTATGTTCGTGTTTTGGTGAATTATTCAAAGCCATATATGTTCCACAAATATATACTACAATAAAATAACAATAATATATATATATATATATATATATATATATATATATATATATATATATATATATATATATACAGGTATATATATACAGTATATATAGATATATATAAGACGTTTTGCCCCATTCACCCTACTACTACTACTACTACTACTATAGAGTGCATTACGCTAAATAGAGTGCGTTAGGTTAATTATAGTGTGTTAGGCTAGGTTAGAGTGCGTTAGGGCAATTAGAGGGGTCAGCGCTTATAGCATCAACAACATTTCCCATACCACTAGTGACTCCTTGCATCTCCATCTTCACTACTTTCAATTGAGTTGAAAGTTCTTGAGTTATACCGTCTAGTCCTTGGGTCATCTTATCATTTAATTCACTCCTGATGTTTTTTAGTTTATCGCTCATTACATCAAAACCTTGGGTCATCATTTCTTTGAATTCAATCAATTCTTTCATCATTTCTTTCTTTATGTTTTCCATTTCATTCTTAAATGAAGTTAACACTCCAAGCTTTGTCTTACATGGATCACAGACATAGTTTATGTGCGCTACGTTTTCAGTCTTTATGCCAATCAAGTGTTCACATTTGATATGGGCCCAGTTTTTGCAAGTTGAGCATCCAATCCACTTTAACTTCTCTCTCTCCCCATCAGTTTTATCGCATTTATAACACTTTACGTCAGGAGCCATCCCAATAGCAATTAAAGGTTTCGATAGAACAGTCTTTGTAACATGGGAGGCAGAGCTCAGGCGGCACACGTCTACTCTGCTCCGCGCTCCCACACAGACACCCTAGGTTAGGGTGTTAGGTTAGTTAGAGTGTGTTAGGTTATTTAGAGTGCGTTAGGTTAAAAAGTGTTAGATTAAAAATGTAGGTTAGGTTAGAAATGTTAGGTTACGTTAAAAAGTTTGGTTAAGTTAGGTTAAACCTTGAAAATTGCTAAGTTAGGTTAGGTTAGGTTAGGTTAGGTTAGGTTAGGTTAGGTATGTTAGGTTAGGTTAGGTTAGGTTAGGTTAGGTACGTTAGGTTAGGTTAAAACTTGAAAATCGTTAAGTTAGATTAGGTTAGGTTAGGTTAGGTTTGGTTAGGTAAAAAGTCGATAACCGATAAGTTAGCTTAGTTAGGAATGTTTGGTTAGGGTAGGTTAGGTTAAAATGTTAGGTTAGGTTAGGTTAGGCTAGGTAAAAATAATTTAGGTTAGGTTAGAAATTTAGGTTAGGTTAGGTTAGGTTAGGTTAAAAATGTTAGGTTAGGTTACATTCTTTAGGTTAGGTTAGGTTAAAAAATGCTAGGTTAGAAATTTAGGTTAGGTTAAAAATTAAAAATGTTAGATCAAACATGTCAGGTTAGGTTAAAAATGTTAGGTTAAGAATTTAGGTTAGTTTAAAATTTAGCTTATTTTTTTTTTTGCATATAAATATTAGGTTAAACATTTAGGTTAGGTCAAAAAAGTTAGATTAGGTTAGGTTTAAATAGTTAGGTTTGGTTAATTAGTTAGGTTAGTTTAAAAATGTTAGATTAAGAATTTAGGTTTCTTTATAAAAGACTGTAAAAGTTAGGTTAGGATTTTATAATTATAAACTTTAGGTTAAACAATTAGGTCAAAAAAAGTTTGATTAGGTTAGTTAGGTTTAGTTAAAAAAGGTTAGGTTACTTTAAAAATGTTAGGTTAAGAATTTAGGTTTCTTTATAAAAGAATGTAAAAGTTAGGTTACGATTTTCTATAAACTAGGTTAAACAATTAGGTCAAAAAAAGTTAGATTAGGTTAGTTAGGTTTGGTTAAAAAGGTTAGGTTAGTTTAAAAATGTAACTAAGTAGGCTACCTGCATTAAATAGTAATCATGAACTCGTAGCACAGCTGAGAGAGAGAGAGAGAGAGAGAGAGAGAGAGAGAGAGAGAGAGAGAGATGACGGTAGAAACAGTAGTAGTGGTAGAAGTAGGCTGAATGGGGCAAAACGTCTTATATATATATATATATATATATATATATATATATATATATATATATATATATAAAGATGATGATAACCCGTACGGTAGAAACAGTAGTATTAGTAGTAGTAGTATTAGTAGTAGTAGTAATAGTAGTAGTAGTATTAGGGTGAATGGGGCAAAACGTCTTAGAACAGACGGCATAATGGTGTGACCAGATTTGTCAGTACAGGAAGGACCTGTTATCTGTCTCTCTCTCTCTCTCTCTCTCTCACCGCCGCCATCTTGGTATGACGTCACAACCCTTTTAAGCGCGAGAGAGAGAGAGAGAGAGAGAGAGAGAGAGAGAGAGATGACGGTAGAAACAGTAGTAGTGGTAGAAGTAGGCTGAATGGGGCAAAACATCTTATATATATTTATATATATATAAAGATGATGATAACCCGTACGGTAGAAACAGTAGTATTAGTAGTAGTAGTATTAGTAGTAGTAGTATTAGTAGTAGTAGTAGTAGTAATAGTAGTAGTAGTAGTAGGGTGAATGGGGCAAAACGTCTTAGAACAGACGGCATAATGGTGTGACCAGATTTGTCAGTACAGGAAGGACCTGTTATCTGTCTCTCTCTCTCTCTCTCTCTCTCTCTCTCTCACCGCCGCCATCTTGGTATGACGTCACAACCCTTTTAAGCGCGAGAGAGAGAGAGAGAGAGAGAGAAAAAAAAGGAAAAGAAGAAGAAGAGAGAAAGGAGGGAGAGAAGGAGAGAATAGCGAAGATATCGAAAAAAAAAAAAAAAAAAAAAAGTTTTTCAAGGGCCGCCTTAATTATTTTATATAGGGAGGCAATTCCTAGGCCCAGTCCTACAAACCCGTTCCCTCACTCCGAGATCACTGGTGTCGCTAGGAGGGCTCCCTCCCCAGACACACACTCACACTCTCTCTCACTCAAGTGACAAGTCAGTGACGTCACACGTCTTCAGTGCCTGGCTGGACTCCGAGGGGGAAGGTTATTGGTCGTCCCTGTTGCCGCCGCCGCCCTTCCCACGCCCAAACCGAGCCACTTGGGCAAAAGTGTCATGGATGACGATCGATAGGGCGTGTTCAGACCTTTCATTTGAGACCACAACCACCTTCCTTGGACCAACCACACCGGAGATATAGTCGTTCCCGCATAATCACCGGCTACTTTCTCTCTCTCTCTCTCTCTTGTCCACCGCTTAAGTTAAAAGGATTGTGACGTCATACCAAGATGGCGGTGTGTCTATTTAATAATGTCGGTTGGGAGAGAGAGAGAGAGATATATCCTTCCTACCTACTGTTCCAAGACGTTTTGCCCCATTCACCTGTCTCTTTTATGACACCAACAAGGGTGCACAGACACACAGACACACAAACATATAGATATGCAGACAGATAGATACACAGACAGATAGATACACAGAAAGATAGATACACAGACAGATAGATACACAGACAGATAGATACACAGACAGATAGATACACAGACAGATGGATACACAAACAAATATATACAGACAGATAGATACACAGACAGATAGATACACAGACAGACAGATACACAGACATAGATACACAAATATATATATTCACAGAGAGATAGATACACAGACAGATAGATACACAGACATAAATTATACTGTATATAGGCTACACAGGCAGATATATACACAGACAAATACAGTATACACCGTACATTATTAGTTAGGTTAGATCCAAAAATAAATTTGTCTGCCATTTAATACAATTTTCTTTAGTAGCCTAACAATATAACTATAGAAAACGATCAAACTAAATGGGGTAACATGTTTATATTAAGAATGTC
>JBAKBP010012543.1:0-12500 GCA_037953745.1 Lithodes maja | reverse complement strand
GTTAGGTTAAACCTTGAAAATTGCTAAGTTAGGTTAGGTTAGGTTAGGTTAGGTTAGGTTAGGTTAGGTTAGGTACGGTAGGTTAGGTTAAAACTTGAAAATCGTTAAGTTAGGTTAGGTTAGGTTAGGTTAGGTTTGGTTAGGTAAAAAGTCGATAACCGATAAGTTAGCTTAGTTAGGAATGTTTGGTTAGGATAGGTTAGGTTAAAATGTTAGGTTAGGTTAGGTTAGGTTTGGTTAGGTTAGGTTAGGCTAGGTAAAAATAATTTAGGTTAGGTTAGAAATTTAGGTTAGGTTAGGTTAGGTTAGGTTAAAAATGTTAGGTTAGGTTACATTCTTTAGGTTAGGTTAGGTTAAAAAATGCTAGGTTAGAAATTTAGGTTAGGTTAAAAATTAAAAATGTTAGATCAAACATGTCAGGTTAGGTTAAAAATGTTAGGTTAAGAATTTAGGTTAGTTTAAAATTTAGCTTATTTTTTGTTTTGCATATAAATATTAGGTTAAACATTTAGGTTAGGTCAAAAAAGTTAGATTAGGTTAGGTTTAAATAGTTAGGTTTGGTTAATTAGTTAGGTTAGTTTAAAAATGTTAGGTTAAGAATTTAGGTTTCTTTATAAAAGACTGTAAAAGTTAGGTTAGGATTTTATAATTATAAACTTTAGGTTAAACAATTAGGTCAAAAAAGTTTGATTAGGTTAGTTAGGTTTAGTTAAAAAAGGTTAGGTTACTTTAAAAATGTTAGGTTAAGAATTTAGGTTTCTTTATAAAAGAATGTAAAAGTTAGGTTACGATTTTTTATAAACTAGGTTAAACAATTAGGTCAAAAAAAGTTAGATTAGGTTAGTTAGGTTTGGTTAAAAAGGCTAGGTTAGTTTAAAAATGTAACTAAGTAGGCTACCTGCATTAAGTAGTAATCATGAACTCGTAGCACAGCTGAGAGAGAGAGAGAGAGAGAGAGAGAGAGAGAGAGAGAGAGAGAGATGACGGTAGAAACAGTAGTAGTGGTAGAAGTAGGCTGAATGGGGCAAAACGTCTTATATATATATATATATATATATATATATATATATATATATATATATATAAAGATGTTGATAACCCGTACGGTAGAAACAGTAGTATTAGTAGTATTAGTATTAGTAGTAGTAGTAATAGTAGTAGTAGTATTAGGGTGAATCGGGCAAAACGTCTTAGAACAGACGGCATAATGGTGTGACCAGATTTGTCAGTACAGGAAGGACCTGTTATCTGTCTCTCTCTCTCTCTCTCTCTCTCTCTCTCTCTCTCTCTCTCACCGCCGCCATCTTGGTATGACTTCACAACCCTTTTAAGCGCGAGAGAGAGAGAGAGAGAGAGAGAGAGAGATGACGGTAGAAACAGTAGTAGTGGTAGAAGTAGGCTGAATGGGGCAAAACGTCTTATATATATATATATATATATAAAGATGATGATAACCCGTACGGTAGAAACAGTAGTATTAGTAGTAGTAGTATTAGTAGTAGTAGTAGTAGTAATAGTAGTAGTAGTAGTAGGGTGAATGGGGCAAAACGTCTTAGAACAGACGGCATAATGGTGTGACCAGATTTGTCAGTACAGGAAGGACCTGTTATCTGTCTCTCTCTCTCTCTCTCTCGCCGCCATCTTGGTATGACGTCACAACCCTTTTAAGCGCGAGAGAGAGAGAGAGAGAGAGAGAAACAAAAAAGGAAAAGAAGAAGAAGAGAGAAAGGAGGGAGAGAAGGAGAGAATAGCGAAGATATCGAAAAAAAAAAAAAAAAAAAAAAAAAATTCAAGGGCCGCCTTAATTATTTTACATAGGGAGGAAATTCCTAGGCCCAGTCCTACAAACCTGTTCCCTCACTCCGAGATCACTGGTGTCGCTAGGAGGGCTCCCTCCCCAGACACACACTCACACTCTCTCTCACTCAAGTGACAAGTCAGTGACGTCACACGTCTTCAATGCCTGGCTGGACTCCGAGGGGGAAGGTTATTGGTCGTCCCTGTCGCCGCCGCCGCCCTTCCCACGCCCAAACCGAGCCACTTGGGCAAAAGTGTCATGGATGACGATCGATAGGGCGTCTTCAGACCTTTCATTTGAGACCACAACCACCTTCCTTGGACCAACCACACCGGAGATATAGTCGTTCCCGCATAATCACCGGCTACTTTCTCTCTCTCTCTCTCTCTTGTCCACCGCTAAGTTAAAAGGATTGTGACGTCAAACCAAGATGGCGGTGTGTCTATTTAATAATGTCGGTTGGGAGAGAGAGAGAGAGATATATCCTTCCTACCTACTGTTCCAAGACGTTTTGCCCCATTCACCTGTCTCTTTTATGACACCAACAAGGGTGCACAGACACACAGACACACAAACATATAGATATGCAGACAGATAGATACACAGACAGATAGATACACAGAAAGATAGATACACAGACAGATAGATACACAGACAGATAGATACACAGACAGATGGATGCACAAACATATATATACAGACAGATAGATACACAGACAGATAGATACACAGACAGACAGATACACAGATATAGATACACAAATATATATATTTACAGAGAGATAGATACACAGACAGATAGATACACAGACATATACTGTATATAGGCTACACAGGCAGATATATACACAGACAAATACCGTATATACCGTACATTATTAGTTAGGTTAGATCCAAAAATAAATTTGCCTGCCATTTAATACAATTTTCTTTAGTAGCCTAACAATATAACTATAGAAAACGATCAAACTAAATGGGGTAACATGTTTATATTAAGAATGTCGACATTCAAATTTTTCAAATTATTGTTATGTTCGTGTTTTGGTGAATTATTCAAAGCCATATATGTTCCACAAATATATACTACAATAAAATAACAATAATATACATATATATATATATATATATATATATATATATATATATATATATATATATATATATATATATATATATATATATATACAGGTATATATATACAGTATATATAGATATATATATATATATTATATATATAAGACGTTTTGCCATATTCACCCTACTACTACTACTACTATAGAGTGCGTTACGCTAAATAGAGTGCGTTAGGTTAATTATAGTGTGTTAGGTTAGGTTAGAGTGGGTTAGGGCAATTAGAGTGCGTTAGGTTAGGTAGAGTGTGTTTCGCTAATTAGACTGTGTTTGGTCTGTGAGAGTGTGTTAGGTTAATGTAGAGTGCGTTGCGCTAATTAGAGTGTGTTAGGTCTATTAGAGTGTTAGGTTAGGTATAGTGCATTACGCTAATTAGAGTGCATTAGGTTAATTATAGTGCGTTAGGCCAATTAGAGTGCGTTAGGCTAGGTCAGAGTGTGTTATGCTAAATAGAGTGCGTTAGGTTAATTATAGTGTGTTAGGCTAGGTTAGAGTGCGTTAGGGCAATTAGAGTGTGTTAGGTTAGGTAGAGTGTGTTAGGTTAATGTAGAGTGCGTTATGCTAATTAGACTGTGCTAGGTCTGTTAGAGTGTGTTAGGTTAATGTAGAGTGCGTTGAGCTAATTAGAGTGTGTTAGGTCTATTAGAGTGCATTACGCTAATTAGAGTGCGTTAGGTCTACTAGAGTGCGTTTGGTTAATTAGAGTGCGCTAGGTTAATGTAGAGTGTGTTAGGTTAATTAGAGTGAGTTTGGGTTGGGTAGAGTGCGTTAGGTTCAGTAGAGTGTTTTTGATTAGGTTAGGTAGATTGTGTTAGTGAGAGTGTGTTAGGTTAGTTAGAGTGCGTTAGGTTATTTAGAGTGTGTTAGGTTAAAAAGTGTTAGATTAAAAATGTAGGTTAGGTTAGAAATGTTAGGTTACGTTAAAAAGTTTGGTTAAGTTAGGTTAAACCTTGAAAATTGCTAAGTTAGGTTAGGTTAGGTTAGGTTAGGTTAGGTATGTTAGGTTAGGTTAGGTTAGATTAGGTTAGGTACGTTAGGTTAGGTTAAAACTTGAAAATCGTTAAGTTAGGTTAGGTTAGGTTAGGTTAGGTTTGGTTAGGTAAAAAGTCGATAACCGATAAGTTAGCTTAGTTAGGAATGTTTGGTTAGGATAGGTTAGGTTAAAATGTTAGGTTAGGTTAGGTTAGGTTAGGTTAGGTTAGGTTAGGCTAGGTAAAAATAATTTAGGTTAGGTTAGAAATTTAGGTTAGGTTAGGTTAGGTTAAAAATGTTAGGTTAGGTTACATTCTTTAGGTTAGGTTAGGTTAAAAAATGCTAGGTTAGAAATTTAGGTTAGGTTAAAAATTAAAAATGCTAGATCAAACATGTCAGGTTAGGTTAAAAATGTTAGGTTAAGAATTTAGGTTAGTTTAAAATTTAGCTTATTTTTTTTTTTTTGCATATAAATATTAGGTTAAACATTTAGGTTAGGTCAAAAAAGTTAGATTAGGTTAGGTTTAAATAGTTAGGTTTGGTTAATTAGTTAGGTTAGTTTTAAAATGTTAGGTTAAGAATTTAGGTTTCTTTATAAAAGACTGTAAAAGTTAGGTTAGGATTTTATAATTATAAACTTTAGGTTAAACAATTAGGTCAAAAAAGTTTGATTAGGTTAGTTAGGTTTAGTTAAAAAAGGTTAGGTTACTTTAAAAATGTTAGGTTAAGAATTTAGGTTTCTTTATAAAAGAATGTAAAAGTTAGGTTACGATTTTCTATAAACTAGGTTAAACAATTAGATCAAAAAAAGTTAGATTAGGTTAGTTAGGTTTGGTTAAAAAGGTTAGGTTAGTTTAAAAATGTAACTAAGTAGGCTACCTGCATTAAGTAGTAATCATGAACTCGTAGCACAGCTGAGAGAGAGAGAGAGAGAGAGATATGACGGTAGAAACAGTAGTAGTGGTAGAAGTAGGCTGAATGGGGCAAAACGTCTTATATATATATATATATATATATATATATATATATATAAAGATGATGATAACCCGTACGGTAGAAACAGTAGTATTAGAAGTATTAGTATTAGTAGTAGTAGTAGTAATAGTAGTAGTAGTATTAGGGTGAATGGGGCAAAACGTCTTAGAACAGACGGCATAATGGTGTGACCAGATTTGTCAGTACAGGAAGGACCTGTTATCTCTCTCTCTCTCTCTCTCTCTCTCTCTCTCTCTCTCTCTCTCTCTCACCGCCGCCATCTTGGTATGACGTCACAACCCTTTTAAGCGAGAGAGAGAGAGAGAGAGAGAGAGATGACGGTAGAAACAGTAGTAGTGGTAGAAGTAGGCTGAATGGGGCAAAACGTCTTATATATATATATATATATAAAGATGATGATAACCCGTACGGTAGAAACAGTAGTATTAGTAGTAGTAGTATTAGTAGTAGTAGTAGTAGTAGTAATAGTAGTAGTAGTAGTAGGGTGAATGGGGCAAAACGTCTTAGAACAGACGGCATAATGGTGTGACCAGATTTGTCAGTACAGGAAGGACCTGTTATCTGTCTCTCTCTCTCTCTCTCTCTCTCTCTCTCACCGCCGCCATCTTGGTATGACGTCACAACCATTTTAAGCGCGAGAGAGAGAGAGAGAGAGAGAGAGTACAAAGGAAATCAAGCAACAACAGATCCAGTGACCCTTCTAGGTTGCTTGTCCTCCAAAACACTGAGGATCAAGTGTCCAAACAGTGGTTTAGAGTGGGTAAGGGAACATTGGAAAGGGAATTACTGCCCTGGAACTAATGTCCGTGGCAGGATTAGGAAGTTAGTAGGAGACAGATGGGTTAGTAACTGAGGGGGGGATAAAATAAAGTTATTCATTTACAAACGCAGTCAGTCGCGGGTTTGATGCGAGATATTTGTCTAGGCGGAGTTTAAATGAATCAACGGTGATGAAGTCTATAACGTTTCGGGGAAGCCCATTCCACAAGTTGACAACTCGATTGAAGAAGAAATTCTTAGATTCGTGCGAGTTAAAAGATTTACCAATAATTTTGCAACCGTTTCCCCGCGTGTAATTAGATTGGTCGATAGTGAAGTACTTACTACAGTTCATATTGTCGATGCCTTTGATGATTTTGAACACTTGAATTAAGTCGCCTCTTAATCTGCGCTGGGTTAAAGGAAATAGATTTAATTCTCTAAGACGCTCTTCGTATGGTTTGTTCTTTAGGCTAGGTATCATTTTGGTAACTCTACGTTGAACTCGTTCTAGCTTGTTTATATCTTTTTGGTAATAAGGGCACCAGGATTGAACGCAGTATTCCAGAAGAGGGCGGACTAAGGAATTGTAAAGGGTTAGGATAACTTCTTTGGATTTATGCTCAAATGACCTGCCTATAAAGCCAATTATTTTGTTTGCCTTCTTAACAACTTCTGAACATTGTTGACTCGGTTTTAGGTTACTCGATATTGTTACTCCCAGATCGGTTTCTCTGTTTACATTCTTAAGCTGAGTGCCATTCATCGAATAGTTTGCTTTCTCATTTAGGTATCCGATATGTAGTACTTTACATTTATCCGCATTGAAACTCATTTGCCAAATTTGGGCCCAACATGACAATTTATCTAGATTGTGTTGCATATCGTCAACTTGTTCTTTTGAGAGTACGCTATTTGCAATTTTTGTATCGTCAGCAAATTTTGAGATTGTACAGGTGAGACCCTCATCTATGTCGTTGATGTAAATTAGAAAGAGAATTGGTCCTAGTACCGATCCCTGGGGTACCCCGCTACTTACATTGGTCCATTTTGATGCCTTACCGTTTATGACTACTCTTTGCTTTCTGTCGCTGAGCCAATTTTCTATCCATTTCAACACACCGTCTTGTATTCCATGCGCTTTTAGTTTTAGCAGTAAACGTTTGTGGGGAACTTTGTCAAAGGCCTTTTGAAAATCAAGGTATATAATATCTACAGCTTTACTCTCATCGTAGAGGTTGAGGATATCGTGGAAGAAGTCTAAGAGGTTTGTTAAACAGGAACGTTTTTTACGAAAGCCGTGTTGAGTATCTTTAAGTATGTTATTTTCCTCTAAGTGATTTACGAGTCTGTCTCTTATGACCGTTTCTAGCATTTTACATACAACTGAGGTTAAGCTAATTGGACGATAGTTACTGGATAGGGATTTGCTGCCTTTTTTGAATATCGGTGTTACGTTGGCTAGCTTCCACTGATCGGGCATAGTTCCAGACTGCAAGGATTTATTGAATAGTAATGTCAGTGGTTTAGAGAGCTCATCCTTAGCTTCCTTTAGAACTCTAGGCGAGATTGTATCAGGTCCAGGCGTTTTATTTACCTTGAGTTTATCTAAACAATTCAATACTTCTCTCTCTGTAACGGTGATATTGCTTAAAACATCTGAATTATCAATCTGAATCGGCGATGGTGTAGGGATATCACTGAGGTCTTCTGTTGTAAAAACTGATGCAAAGAAGGTATTGAGGGCATTACTCATTTGTTCTTCGTCTTTGGTGTATTCTCCATTTTCATCGACTAACGGTCCAACAGTTGAAGTAACTACTTTTTTCTTTCTGATATAACTATAGAATTCTTTCGGGTTTGTTTTACTTTGATTCGCAATATGTAACTCTAAGGTCTTTTTACTTTGCTTAATTAACTTTTTGGCTTTGCGTCGTAGCTCTACAAATTTCACCCGTTCTTCGTCATTTTGTGAGGATTTTAATCTATCATTAGCAAATTTTTTAGCAAGCAGGCAGTTTGAAATATCTTTATTCCACCATTTGGGCTTATTATTATGGCCTGGACGCCGAGTTTTCGATGGTATGCAGTCTTGCACTGCTTTTAGGTAAGTGGCTTCGAATAACTTCCAAGATGTATTTATGTCGTTATTGTGAATTAAAAAGCTCCAGTCAGTTTCTTTAAACATAGCTCTAAGTTTATGAAAGTTTGCTTTCTTGAAATTAGGGACTTTTTCGATGCTACTATTTGGTTCGTTACTAGTAAAGTTTAAAGTGAAAGTTATCGTATGATGGTCGCTGTTACTGAATTCATCACCAACATTCAAATTCTCTATTAATTCTTCTTTTGTTGCAAGTACAATGTCAAGAACGTTATTACCACGGGTCGGCGTTCCAACAAATTGATAAAGCGAACTCTCTTGCAAGTTCGTATACAAGTCATGTCCGGAGTGTGAAGTAAGAGTATCGCCCCACTTGGTCACAGGTAAATTAAAGTCACCAAAAATTACGGTATCTTGTGAGTTACTTACATCTGCAATTTGTTCGTAAATTTCTCGGTCAGTTTGCACTGATTGAGCTGGAGGTCTGTATATTAATGCAAGTATTATTTTGGTACCTTTATTATTCTTTATTAGCACAAAAGATGCGTCGACGTTCACAATTTGAGGTTTTGACAAGAGGGTAGGGTTAAGACTTTCTTTGATATAAAGTAAAACGCCACCTCCATTTCGATTTATTCGGCTTTTCTCAAACATTACATAACCGGGAAGTGAATACTCTGCTAAAAAGTCTCTATCTTCTGTATTGAGCCAAGATTCTGTTATGCCAATCACATCATAATTTTCTGTAAACACTAGCTCCTCTAAATCTGAAAATTTATTGCGTATGCTACGAGCGGAGAGAGAGAGAGAGAGAGAGAGAAAAAAAAGGAAAAGAAGAAGAAGAGAGAAAGGAGGCAGAGAAGGAGAGAATAGAGAAGATATCGAAAAAAAAAAAAAAAAAAAATTTCAAGGGCCGCCTTAATTATTTTATATAGGGAGGCAATTCCTAGGCCCAGTCCTACAAACCCGTTCCCTCACTCCGAAATCACTGGTGTCGCTAGGAGGGCTCCCTCCCCAGACACACACCTCACACTCTCTCTCACTCAAGTGACAAGTCAGTGACGTCACACGTCTTCAGTGCCTGGCTGGACTCCGAGGGGGAAGGTTATTGGTCGTCCCTGTCGCCGCCGCCGCCCTTCCCACGCCCAAACCGAGCCACTTGGGCAAAAGTGTCATGGATGACGATCGATAGGGCGTGTTCAGACCTTTCATTTGAGACCACAACCACCTTCCTTGGACCAACCACACCGGAGATATAGTCGTTCCCGCATAATCACCGGCTACTTTCTCTCTCTCTCTCTCTCTTGTCCACCGCTTAAGTTAAAATGATTGTGACTTCATACCAAGATGGCGGTGTGTCTATTTAATAATGTCGGTTGGGAGAGAGATATATCCTTCCTACCTACTGTTCCAAGACGTTTTGCCCCATTCACCTGTCTCTTTTATGACACCAACAAGGGTGCACAGACACACAGACACACAAACATATAGATATGCAGACAGATAGATACACAGACAGATAGATACACAGAAAGATAGATACACAGACAGATAGATACACAGACAGATAGATACACAGACAGATAGATACACAGACAGATGGATACACAAACATATATATACAGACAGATAGATACACAGACAGATAGACACACAGACAGACAGATACACAGACATAGATACACAAATATATATATTCACAGAGAGATAGATACACAGACAGATAGATACACAGACATATACTGTATATAGACTACACAGGCAGATATATACACAGATAAATACAGTATATACCGTACATTATTAGTTAGGTTAGATCCAAAAATAAATTTGTCTGCCATTTAATACAATTTTCTTTAGTAGCCTAACAATATAACTATAGAAAACGATCAAACTAAATGGGGTAACATGTTTATATTAAGAATGTCGACATTCAAATTTGTCAAATTATTGTTATGTTCGTGTTTTGGTGAATTATTCAAAGCCATATATGTTCCACAAATATATACTACAATAAAATAACAATAATATATATATATATATATATATATATATATATATATATATATATATATATATATATATATATATATATATATATATATATATATATATATATATATATATACAGGTATATATATATACAGTATATATAGATATATATATATATATATATATATAAGACGTTTTGCCCCATTCACCCTACTACTACTACTACTACTATAGAGTGCGTTACGCTAAATAGAGTGCGTTAGGTTAATTATAGTGTGTTAGGCTAGGTTAGAGTGCGTTAGGGCAATTAGAGTGTGTTAGGTTAGGTAGAGTGTGTTACGCTAATTAGACTGTGTTAGGTCTGTTAGAGTGTTTTAGGTTAATGTAGAATGCGTTGCGCTAATTAGAGTGTGTTAGGTCTATTAGAGTGTTAGGTTAGGTATAGTGCATTACGCTAATTAGAGTGCATTAGGGTAATTATAGTGCGTTAGGCCAATTAGAGTGCGTTAGGCTAGGTCAGAGTGTGTTATGCTAAATACAGTGCGTTAGGTTAATTATAGTGTGTTAGGCTAGGTTAGAGTGCGTTAGGGCAATTAGAGTGTGGTAGGTTAGGTAGAGTGCGTTAGGTTAATGTAGAGTGCGTTATGCTAATTAGACTGTGCTAGGTCTGTTAGAGTGTGTTAGGTTAATGTAGAGTTCGTTGAGCTAATTAGAGTGTGTTAGGTCTATTAGAGTGCATTATGCTAATTAGAGTGCGTTAGGTCTACTAGAGTGCGTTAGGTTAATTAGAGTGCGTTAGGTTAATGTAGAGTGTGTTAGGTAAATTAGTGTGAGTTTGGGTTGGGTAGAGTGCGGTAGGTTCAGTAGAGTGTTTTTGATTAGGTTAGGTAGATTGTGTTAGTGAGAGTGTGTTAGGTTAGTTGGAGTGCGTTAGGTTATTTAGAGTACGTTAGGTTAAAAAGTGTTAGATTAAAAATGTAGGTTAGGTTAGAAATGTTAGGTTACGTTAAAAAGTTTGGTTAAGTTAGGTTAAACCTTGAAAATTGCTAAGTTAGGTTAGGTTAGGTTAGGTTAGGTTAGGTTAGGTTAGGTATGTTAGGTTAGGTTAGGTTAGGTTAGGTTAGGTACGTTAGGTTAGGTTAAAACTTGAAAATCGTTAAGTTAGGTTAGGTTAGGTTAGGTTAGGTTTGGTTAGGTAAAAAGTCGATAACCGATAAGTTAGCTTAGTTAGGAATGTTTGGTTAGGATAGGTTAGGTTAAAATGTTAGGTTAGGTTAGGTTAGGTTAGGTTAGGTTAGGTTAGGCTAGGTAAAAATAATTTAGGTTAGGTTAGAAATTTAGGTTAGGTTAGGTTAGGTTAGGTTAAAAATGTTAGGTTAGGTTACATTCTTTAGGTTAGGTTAGGTTAAAAAATGGTAGGTTAGAAATTTAGGTTAGGTTAAAAATTAAAAATGTTAGATCAAACATGTCAGGTTAGGTTAAAAATGTTAGGTTAAGAATTTAGGTTAGTTTAAAATTTAGCTTATTTTTGTTTTTGCATATAAATATTAGGTTAAACATTTAGATTATGTCAAAAAAGTTAGATTAGGTTAGGTTTAAATAGTTAGGTTTGGTTAATTAGTTAGGTTAGTTTAAAAATGTTAGGTTAAGAATTTAGGTTTCTTTATAAAAGACTGTAAAAGTTAGGTTAGGATTTTATAATTATAAACTTTAGGTTAAACAATTAGGTCAAAAAAAGTTTGATTAGGTTAGTTAGGTTTAGTTAAAAAAGGTTAGGTTACTTTAAAAATGTTAGGTTAAGAATTTAGGTTTCTTTATAAAAGAATGTAAAAGTTAGGTTACGATTTTCTATAAACTAGGTTAAACAATTAGGTCAAAAAAAGTTAGATTAGGTTAGTTAGGTTTGGTTAAAAAGGTTAGGTTAGTTTAAAAATGTAACTAAGTAGGCTACCTGCATTAAGTACTAATCATGAACTCGTAGCACAGCTGAGAGAGAGAGAGAGAGAGAGAGAGATGACGGTAGAAACAGTAGTAGTGGTAGAAGTAGGCTGAATGGGGCAAAACGTCTTATATATATATATATATATATATATATATATATATATATATATATATATATATATATATATATATATATATATATATAAAGATGATGATAACCTGTATGGTAGAAACAGTAGTATTAGTAGTAGTAGTATTAGTAGTAGTAGTAGTAGTATTAGGCTGAATGGGGCAAAACGTCTTAGAACAGACGGCATAATGGTGTGACCAGATTTGTCAGTACAGGAAGGACCTGTTATCTGTCGCTCTCTCTCTCTCTCTCTCTCTCTCACCGCCGCCATCTTGGTATGACGTCACAACCCTTTTAAGCGCGAGAGAGAGAGAGAGAGAGAGAGAGAGAGATGACGGTAGAAACAGTAGTAGTGGTAGAAGTAGGCTGAATGGGGCAAAATGTCTTATATATATATATATATATATATATAAAGATGATGATAACCCGTACGGTAGAAACAGTCGTATTAGTAGTAGTAGTATTAGTAGTAGTAGTAGTAGTAATAGTAGTAGTAGTAGTAGGGTGAATGGGGCAAAACGTCTTAGAACAGACGGCATAATGGTGTGACCAGATTTGTCAGTACAGGAAGGACCTGTTATCTGTCTCTCTCTCTCTCTCTCTCTCTCTCTCTCTCTCTCTCTCACCGCCGCCATCTTGGTATGACGTCACAACCCTTTTAAGCGCGAGAGAGAGAGAGA